>OU611752.1:11254101-11459101 GCA_914767535.2 Dunaliella primolecta
TTGCCTCTTCCCGAGCCAGCCAAGCGATATTGTAGAAGGGGTTGGATAGGGTTCTTAGGGTTTAAGGTTTAGGGTTTAGGTTTCAACCCTGTTGCCGCCTGGGCCTGCGCAAGGGATACTGGTATCATTCAGGTTATTTTCCTTGAGGCTAGCCTGATACTCAGCAATCGTGTCTGTGCATTTATTCCTAGCTATTCAAGGATGAGATCTGACCTTATAGGAAAAGATGTGACCTTCAAAGGTGCGGGCAAGGTTTGAAATTGTCTTTAAAACATCTCCAACATAGAAGTCTCAACTTTCAAAGAGTGTGCATGTAAACAAAAACGGTTACTTTCTCAGCATGTGCTCGCATAAGTCAAGATGCAAACACCTAGGGACAGAAAAGGGCGTGCCATGAACAGACGAAGGTTTCAAAGGAAGTGCCACCCAACGATGATGTTTGGCTAATTTGTTTGTGCGCTCACTGAGCTCTGCAAAGGCATCAGCATTCCACACACCTTGCAGCCTTATTCTGAAATCAACAACAATTTGACTATAGGCTACCCAGAACAAGCACAACGAGGAAATGGGTTGCACCTATCTAAGCCCATGCATGCAGCCAAAAATTCTGAGGTCCAGCTTTACTGCTCATACTACTCACATCAACATCCGCTTGCAGCACCTTGCTGAGCATAGTGCTGTTGCTGCACAGTAAAGCATTGTATAACCTAACTGCTGCACAGAACCAATAGAACTGTAAAGCGCATCTCCACTTTCCTGCAGCACAGACCAGTTAGGAGTGGTACGCTTCACACCAAGGAAACGCTACAGTAAGCACAGGTGCACAGTCTGCAAAGGACAGTCCATTTCAGCTCCTTCCTTCATAAATCTAGTGCCCCAGATTTGGCAAGCATACATGCTAGCAGGGATCGCACATGCTTTAGTCAGCCAGAGCGTGGTATGTGGCCTGTCCGTCAAACGGTACTCAGATGCAAATTGCTTGACCCGTCTACAACCAAGAAAGGGGCACACATATGCTCAGCAGTGGCCTGCGGGTTGCGCCAAAGAAGAGGACCAGAGAACAAGAAAGCACACATTTGCTGAAGATAGCAGACCTGGAGGTGTGGAAGGAAATCATTTCCATGATGATACTTATATAGCTGTGCCTGCCTACGAAGAATGAAGGACATTAGCGTGAGAGTTGTAACCTTGCACACCATTCGACGTGTTCTTGGGCAATTTTAATCAGAACATTGATCAAAAAAGTTAGTCCTTGACAACCAATCATTCATGGGCAAACGCCAATACTGAACGGGCTACTGAGCTTGCGCGTAAATTCCACACCCATTCTGTGCAGCATGCTGACAACTTTGCTACCACTGGGCGTCACGGTTGCTACGCATTTACTATTCTTGAAGCAGGTTATAAATATGGTTGTTGTGTTGTACTGTCCGGGGTTTCCACAGGCAACTCACCCAGAGCTGCCCATTCCATGCAAGAAAGGGGTCATGCTGCTCCACAGCATGCTTATAACAGGACTACTCTTGCGGGTCTTGCTGCACAGCGCTGACTTGGCTGCAGCGCACAGTGAACGCCAGGGTCCAAACCAGCTTACATCAGAATAGCGTTGCCTCAGGGACAAGTATCCCTGGCACAAGGCCGGGGATATTAGAAACAGAGCCACACATTTGTGGAAGGTGGAACAGAAGGTTGAACAAGAGAGAGCATCCAATAAAAGAACCCCACTGAAATGCAGATCACATCTCATAGACTAGGCCCTGCGGTGATTTAGCAATGACGCTAATCTAACATGACACCCCACCAGCCCTTTCTGTAAGAATGACAGAAACATTACACAGGCAGTGAAATTCTGCAATTCATGTTAGCCTCAAAGTTTGTGGTGGAGGGGACAAATGGATCTTTTTTGCCAATGTGTCTCCTTTTCCTCAATTGATGTAGGGAGAGATTCCCTCTGCCTACATAGTTTTTTATTTATTTTCTTTCAGACAATGCGTCTCCTTTTCATCGCTCAATGCAGGGGGTGTCTCACTGCTCACAGATTACAGAGGAAGAAAAGCCTGGACACGCTTAACTGCTAGCCTGTCCGACAGGCTACGGAGTCCAATATGATTTGTTATGATAATAATGTTTTATAATGGTTGACTGTTTTGAAAGGTTTATCGTTTTTACCAAAGGAAAATATCTCACATGAAAGGGTTGTACATGTATAACTGGTGAATGTGTACATGTATAACTGGTACATGTATAACTGGTGAATGTGAGGACAACCTCGAGCAAGGCAGAGTGGAGAAAGAGCACAGGACTGTTTAATTGTACTTGAGGCACAGAGAGCACGTTGCTCATCCACAAGACCTCAACATAAAAAGATTATCATCACCGGTGTGCTCTCCCAACCAAGAACGGACATGTTGTGCACTCCCCTTATACTCTGCCTGAATGACTATGCCTGGACTTACCTAAGCACGTTTCATGCAGCATGCCCCAAATCTTTCTGACTCTCAAAGGTTGAGCAAGCTACATGGAATGATGCCATTCCTCCTACCTGTGATCTTTGTGATGTCCGAGATGATGTGCAGGATGAACAGCATGTTATTTTCAAATGCACCCAACCCCAAGGTCTGCTTTCTTCGGCTAAGGTATGCGTCTTTCTTCTCTGGCCCTCCTCTCCTTCTCTCCCACCCTTCTCCACATGTCATCTCCCACCCTTCTCTGGCCCTCTTCTCCTTTGTCTACCACCCTTCTCAGCATGTCATGCAGAATGTTAGTAGATTCAGGTTGAAAGCTCACACTTTGTATGTGGAAACTGCGTCTTCGGAGGATGGGATTTCTCCTGTGTGTGATCGATGCTCATGCGGGCAAATTCAAGATGAGGCCCATGTTCTCTTCATGTGTAGGTGTGAGGGGCTGTGTGCTCTAAGACAAAAGAGTTCCGAGCTGTTTTGGACTTTATCTGGAGATTTTTCACCTGCACATCCTTTCTTGCAGCATCAACTTAGTCTCTAGGCTGTTTCTAGTTTCCTCTTGCAACACAATAAGAAGCTTTTCTATTTCATTCTGAGCTTTTGGTCAGCTCAGCCAAGCTATGTGTGAAAATGAGGAGTTAATGCCCCGCTGCAAACTGAGTATGCTAAGTGGTTGAGGGTGCCTAAACTGGTGCTTCTGCATCAAAAAAGTGAGGGTGGGGCTCTAGGATTGAGCCATGGGCATTTTAGGTCATTTTTGACCACTTCCAGGAAAATGGGTGCCAAAACACCTGCCCTGGCCCAAATTCTGCCCATATTTTGGCTCTCAGGTAGGTTTTAGGTCAAGCCTGATCCTTCGGAGTGAAAAAAAAGGGGGGGCAAATTTTGGTCTGGAGCACTTAGAGCATGGTCACCTGTGCGCACCTGGTAGGCAAAAGTGGTATGAACAGGGAAACCAGGCAAGCACTGTGTTTGGCCACAACCTGAGTATGAGGACTTGTTCAGCATGCTTTCTAGGTATGCCTGCCGAGTTTGGGGGCCCAGGTGAGCAGGGAGTGGCTCCTGGCGAGCAGTGACAGCTGGGCGTTTGACCGAAAAACTCTGCTCTGGTCAGCCCGCCTGAGCGTGTGCTCACTTGATAGACGCATGTTTTTGCACTTAAAGATAAATATGGGCTAGTGGTACTTACTTATGAGGGCTTCCAGAGCTCTGTCCGGGGGACAGCTGTGACAGCTGTTTATACTCGCCATTTTCCCTACCAAAATCGAGGTCCAGAGGGCGATTTTCTGGACCCCCGCCCCAGCCCCCCGGACCCCCCAGGATGTGCTCCTGATAAAGTGCCCAGCCATCGCTGCTGGTCAGGTAAGCCGGGGGGGAGCTTCCTGGAGACCCCATTTTGGCAGGGGTTTTGCTTGATTTCTGGCCCCACACCCTGGGCACCCCCCGGCACAAACTGAGTATGCAGAGTTGCTAAGATAGGTCTAGACAAAGGTACTGCATACTCAGAATCATCTGGTTGCAGTGGGGCATTAACTCAAACCTACTTGGCTAACCTGACTTTTGGATTTGCCGTTGGCTGGCATGGACCAGCCACAGGTGCTGTGACAGGGGATGTAGTGAATGGCGTTTCATACATGCTATATGCAGACGACTTGAGTTTAACTACCAATGACCCAGGTGAAATGCAAGTTATGCTGAATAGATTACGAGCTTATGCAATGAGAAAGGGGATGACTGTCAATACATCAAAGTCAGAGGTCATGCATTTTGATAGTAGGTCGTGTTCTTCTCTGCCTACTTTCATGTATGGAGATGTGGCTCTTCCAGAGAAAGAGCAGTTTAGATACCTCGGTATGCTTGTGGACAAGCACATGAATCTGAAGGTGTCTGAGGAGCATGCAGTGCGGCCGTACATGGCTGCCCAGCAAAGGATTAAGGAGTTTGTGCGTTAACATGATCTAAGGAATAGGCCACATGCTCTGGTTTGGCTCTCTAAGGTGTATGCCAGTGGCATTCCGGCTGGGATGTACGCGTGCCAAGTGTGGGGTACAGAGTACTTACGAGAAGGCAGTGAATTCAAAAGCCAATTACAAAATAGGCAATTATGATCTTTACGGCGTTTTCTAGGTGTGAAGAGTACTGCCACGAATTGGCCAGTCCTGAGAGAGTGTGGTCAAGAGCCCTTACAGTTTTATTGGCTTAGGGCTACTGTAAAAATTTTGACAATATGCTTGTTTTAACAGTGAAACACTACGCCAACTTGAAGTGCTAAAGGCAGATTTACACCTTGCTGATATGGATGAGTCCTGTTGGTCTGCAAATGTATCTAAGTCATTTAGTGGCATGCGCAATGAAGATGTTTACACAGAAATTGCTGAGTGCTTTCAAGATACCCATGCAGGATTTTTTAAGGGATTGGGGTTAAAAATTTGGCACACCACCAGACAGTGATTGGCTGAGAGAACCGAGAGTCTCCTTTACCAGAGGAAGCAAATGTGGTTCTGGTAATTTTGTGGCAGCAAGTGGCTCCAAGGCACCGTGGTTTTGACGACTGCTTTTGTTTTCAATGGCACACCTGGTCCTTTTTTCCGATCAGCCGAACAGTCTGGCTGAAGGTCCCCCCATGTAAATCTAAATCTAAATCAATGGTACACCTGGTCCTATTTTTGGCGCATTGTACATACTTTAAAGTCTTAAAGATAAAGAAACAAGATTACGAATAAAAAGTACAAGACTGCAGTCCATGGACTGGCCGCATGCATTAAGGAAAGGTTCTAGCAGATTCAAATGTGATGAACTGAAAAGGACAAAGAGGAACAGCCAAGGCAAATGGTAAGCAAGCCTCTGGTGGCTCAATCAGGAAGCATTTCATCCCCCTCACAAGAGGCATACGGTTAGCCCCCAACTCCCTTGCTTACATGCTGAAGTGCATATGTATTTTAATGTTTGCTAACTTAAAATATCACATGAACCTCTTCCAAAATTTCCTCCAATTTCAGTGTCTAAGACAGCAAAATCTCAAGACCTAGGAAGCTGGCAAACAGCATGGTAAGAGGTCAAGTCCTGTCAGAAAGCTAAGTCAAACAACATTGTGCAAGGATCGGTTTTGCAAAGAACCTCTGCGTTAACGTTAGATTCAGAACAAAGCAAATATTCGCCCCCTGGCAACGTCCAAGATGTTACAAATAAAGGCAAGAAGGGAAAAGCAATTTTGCAGGCAAGAATGTTATGGTGCCAGGCAGGTACAGCTATGTAACCCTATCCTATCCTATCCTATTCTTATGGTACCAGAGCACGGCTTGAAGGCGACATTTGATTAAACAAAGCCAATCCAGTTACCCAAAAGAAAGACGCGTGCAGCTCCACCATGAAGAGTTTTGAAAAATGCTTGCACTGCGTGCTGTATTGAGCTATGCCCCTCTTTCTTATCCTACCAAGGTCTTCATACCAATGCTGGATAGAGTAGAGTATGAAGTACTTGCAGCAGCAGAAAAAAATTGAGCAAAATGTCTCTATTTTTGAATTCCTCATTACATGTAACCCTGGTTCTTGCCTCATTACATGTAACCCGGATTAGACAATTCGCATCTGAGCACCGCCTGACAGATAGGCCGCATACCATGCTCTGGCTGACTAAAGCATATGCTCTCCCTGCTAGCATGTATGCATGCCAGATTTGGGGCACTAGATTTATGAAAGAAGGAGCTGAAATGGACTGTCCTTTGCAAACTGTACATCTGTGCTTATTGAAGCGTATCCTTGGGGTAAAGCGCACCACTCCTAATTGGTCTGTACTGCGCGAGTGTGGGCATGAACCTTTACAGTTCTATTGGTTTCGTGCAGCAGTTAGTTTTTACAATGCTTTACTGCGCAGCAACAGCACTACACTCAGTAAGGTACTGCAAGCAGATGTTGAAATGAGCAGTCTTTCCCATAAATGCTGGACTTCAGAATTTTTGGCTGCCTGCACAGGCTTGGACAGGTGCAACGTGTTTACTCATTGTGTTCGGTCAGGGCAGCCTATAGTCATGAGGGAGTTTGTTGTTGATCTGAGAAAAAGGCTGCGAGGTGTGTGGAATGCTGATGCCTTGAAAGAACATGGTGACCACACGAACAAATTAGCCAAATATCATCACTGGATGGCACTTCCTTTGAGACCCTTGTCTGTTCATGGTGCGCCCTTTTTTGTCCCCAGGTATTTGCATCTTGATTTGGGCAAGCGCACGCTAAGAAACATAGCACGTTTTCGCTTACATGCTCATACTTTAAGAGTCGAGACATCACTTTGGCAGGAACACACATCAACTTGTGATAAATGTGAACAAGGACTCCAAGATGAAAAGCATGCCGTGTTCCTTTGTTCTTGCGCTTCTGTGTGTTCTCTTCGAAGGACTTATGCACAGTTGTTTTCTGACTTCCCCTCGTCTTATAGAATTTTTCTGGACGATTCAGGCACTTTTTACTATTCTCAAGCTAGCTCTGAGGATGCTATTCATTTCTTGCAGAAGCAAACTACCGAGACGTATCGCTTTATTTCTGATCTCATGGATATTTTTTGTGCTGTTGGAACAGTTAAGCAGACTGAGCAGCCAAACTACCTGGCTGAAGGTCAAATCCCATTGTAACTCATTGTAACCCTGAAAGTGAGCTTTATTTGATCAGCACATCTAAATTAAAATCAAAATTAGTAGCCATCTCAGGCTTATAAAGGAGGCATTAGCGATGGTCAGCGACATGCTGGGCTGCAGCCTAGGCTGACAGTCACATGGTATCTACCAACCTGATAAAAGAGCATCAGGTTGCACTTAACCTGCTGGCGCAAGTTAGACAGTTCTCTCTTTGTCATTGATTGAACCCTCCTAAGTTGCGTTTTCTTTGTACCTTGAAGGTCAATTAAGAAACCAGGATGAGATCAAGCACTTTGGTTGATAATGAATTCCAGCATGGACACAGTTGTGGAGGTTGCAGTAACCCTCTATTCTCCTCTTGGGCCCCAACCTACGTGCAATAGAAACAGGAGAAATGGAGTCAAACACCCTAAGCACTGCTCTGGAATTAGACACAAATAGACCGACCTTTGGTGCTTTTTTCCTTCTAAGTATGGGTCAGTGCATCATCATCTGCATGACAATGAGATGCTACACTCATCCAAATCCTGGTGTTAGCATGTCCTGACGCTCGAATGAAACATTATTCATGGCACAGGAGGCATCAAACAGCATAACTTCTGGATGCAATGTACACATCCTTTTAGAAACTGAAAGTTCTGAATCCTGAGCTCTAGAGCTATTGATTTGTACATACACGGGTCCAGTTGGAGAGGATGGGGGGGATGGGGGGGTTCTGGGTGGTCTGTGTTTTATTAAGACCCCCCAGGAGGCATACAAAATTTCTAGTGGAAGGCGCATGTAAAATTTGGCCTGGATTCCCTTGACCCACCCACCCACCCCCCTTTCAGAGCCCCTACCCTGACAAAAAGGGTGTCGATTTTTTTCCTCCTTAAATTCTGCATCTATCTGCATACTTACTGCGGCCATCAGATGGACTGCAGAGTATTTAATGGGCACAAACTGAGCCACAAACATCCATGCATCCATATCCTGTTATGCACCTAAAGGCACCTGAAGGCACTCCAATTGAGCACCTTAAACTCTCATTATTTGGCTACGGTGCTCCCAACTAATATGATCTATTATATAATGTTATATAATTATATTGTATAATCATATGACTTCCATGTAATATCAGTTTTTTCTAGGGTTCCAAAAAATCCACGATTGGAGTCAGGACGACCCCGCCATTGAAACGAAACGGGAATGCATGCCGAAGTGCAAAGGCTGTGGTGAGGTCATGAGACCCAACCACCCCTCGCAAACATGCAAGCAGCACAGCTCTTCATGCAAGCACCCTCGCGAGGAGGAGGTGATTGATTTGGATGATGAAGCAGGCTCCAGCCGCCCTGCCAAGCAGTCATCCCTCACCCCCTACAGCCATCAGCTGAGAAGCAGGACGCTGTCAACAAGGACTTGCTTTGCTTCATCAGACTCTGAGAGTCTGAGTCCCCCATCTTGAAGCTAACAAACAACAAGTACTTGAAGGCTGCCTTCAGCAAGCTGGGCATTCACATCAACGCTTTGCAGATTTATTGTTTTGAGTGCTTGTTTGGGCAGCTCCAGAGTGGGGCAAGATAAAAAGTCGAACAGCCGTTTGAACAGATTAGCTATTGTGCAAGTGCTCATGACTATGCTCGTGTAATCAATCATCCTTCTGCTCTTTTTTTTTGCAGGGACTTGACCAATCAACTCCTGGGGTGCAAAACCCACACCATACCCAATTTCAGATGAATTTTTGAATTCTGGGGTTTATTATAACTTAAATAATATGGTATTGTATATAATAAAGAGTCTGAAAATCTAATATTATAAACCGGAACCTAGTCATTATCCTAGAAGTTTGGTTTGATCTGCTGCACCTTTGCCTCCACGCCACCTGCTGCCCACATCCTTGCTCACATGGCGCTCACTCCTGATCATGCTCACAGACCCCCCCTTTCATTTAAATTGTACTGAAAGTCAATCCCAGCCCGCCTGCCAATTTTGAAAATACCATCTGAAAGCTAGTTTAAGAAGGAGGTTTTTAGCGCTGCGCCGGTCCTGTTTGGTGAACCCTGCTGTGCGCTAGGCCTGCATGCTTGAGCGCTCAGCCAGCCAAACTTACCCCCTGTATGCCTCAATCCTCAAGCTACACCCACAAGCTTGCACATGGACCCCAGGATGCCCCTTAGTGCCCAGGTGGTCACCTGCTGCAACCTGGCGGGGGGCTGTTTTGGGGGTACCTCAAAATCAGCAAAGAGGAGTGCTGACATGGAGGGACGGCTTTCTTTTAATACTGATTATAAGTTAGGTGTATCAGCGGGAGTAAGAGTATCAACCAGGATTGAGAGATATTGGGTATTGGGTCGAGAAAAACCAAAACTCAGCTGTCACAACTTCTAAACAATATCATACAAGTTATGTCGACTCCCTCGGATGTGCCTCCACAAGCAAAATCTTATAAGAAATTAGCTCCAAGGATTTTGCGGAGCCCAGCAGCTCCTCCCTGGCGTTCAGCATGGCAACCCGCGGCGTCAGAAATGATGCTGAAAATCCCAAGAATCAGGCAGGACAAACAGCGGGCACATAGGTGGCTTATCGGGGCCTGGCCGGACCTCCCTGCTTTTGTGCGCCTGCCCGTGCGCAGAAAATCCGGCAAGTATCAGGGGCCCTTGCAACAACCCAAAAGCACTTGCAATCTTACCAGCAGGCTTCCCACACACTCACTGTTGCAGGTTGGGCCTGAGCAGGGTCCCTCTCAAAAATGGCATTTACCAGGAGTGGCCAAGAGGTGCAGGCATCGGGCGCATGTTGCACCCACAAATCATCAAAACATTTATAAAGAAACATCTGCTTACTTAAAGCACGAGTTGGTGTGTCCAAATGAGAGAAAGCAAGCTTTTGGTGCACAGAGCTCCACCTGAGCCACACCCTGGTGTTGCTAGCATGCCAAAGCAGACCTTTGCTCTAAACAAGCAGCCCCTCATACTCAGAAGTGGGTTTGAAAGAGTCCAGCAGTATATCATCCATCTTTGGCATAGGATTGGGGGCCTGACTAAAAGAGTGCCAATGTACAGGTCTTTATCCCAGGAATCCAATGACATATCTAGAATTCTGCAGAACTGGCCCAGAAAGAATTGGTGGGTGGTCCAAGAAAATCCCCCCTCCCTGACCCACCCACCCCTAACAACCTTCTCCAATTGGACCCCCATATACATATACCCCGTACTGTATTGACATATATTACGCCGCAAACATGTTGTTACCGATGATTGCAGACACATTTTACCTCAAAAAAACAAATATCTTTTGAGGTGTAGGTTTGTGCGGATGAATTTAAACATTTTTGATGGATGGGGGGTGTAAGTCATTTCTTCCAGTCCCTGGAGAGGATGGACAGACAATTGGTTTCAAGCTTGAACACAGCAGGCTCCCTCGATGACAGAAAGCTTTGTAGGCTTGCTGCTGTTTCATAAGGAATTTACTTATTTGGAGACATGAGTAGGGATTGGCATTGGCATATAGCGCAACATCGCGCTACATATTGGATCAAAGCGCGTGCTGAAAGTGAAAACGGTAAAAATCAACCATTCCTACGTCCGCACAAGCCAAGGAATTTGCTGTTCCCACATCCAAGGGTTAATGTGCATGAAGGAAGCCACTTGGGAGGAGCATAACCTGGCAATACCCTAGAGAAGAGGCGAAGGGGCCACGCAGCCACACAACATAGCCACACATACACACGCACAAATGCGCGTGCGCACACGCATGCACGCATCCATGCACACACTAGCACGCATGGTAGCATGCACATGCGTAAGTGCGTGCTCAAAAGTAGCATTGAAGTATGCATGCACATACTTATGTCAATTTCCTTAACATTTGCACTGCATGCAAGAGCATGAACACTCACAGGCGCACACACACAGACGCGCACACACACACAGGAGCACACACACACAGGCGCGCGCACGCGCACACAAACAGGTGCGCACACGCGCACACACACACATGCTACCATGTCCTGCAAAGGGAAGGAAAGGGTTAAGGGGGAGTGCATGGCAATGTCGGAGTGGGCATTGCTAGGGCACACTTAAAGCGCAGTAGGTCATTTGGCCTGGGCAGGTATAGCGCTATAGTTTGGCCAGATGACGGCCGGAGCTCAACAGTATTGCTTTCTGACTTTCGTTTTTTGCAAAGGAGCACTGTGTGCGGTGTCCCACAGGCCTGCAGAGTCTGATGCCAAAAATCAGAGGGGTTTTTCTGGCAAAATGTAGTATCTCAATATAGCGCGATACGCTGATCCCCAGACATAGGGGCCAAAAAATGGCATTGTACAGCAAGCACCAGTGCTGATTTGATTGGATTGGTTGAAGTATTAGGGCAGAGCAGGAGGTGTTTGCCCCTATGGATTTGTGCGGACTGCACATTGATATTTACTGAAGGGGGTGCAGATGTACTGTGGAATTGCAAAACTACCGTAGAGAAAGTATATCACCGCACAGAAATAACATGTTTTGCCCTGCGTGGTGACTGCGTGATCACTAAGTTAATGTGTTTTTACGGTGCGCGATGGTACGTGGTCGTGAAATTTAACGTTTTAGAGACAGCTTGGGGAATAAATGGTCAGAAGCGCCCCGCCCGACCTTTTCTTGCTTCTCTCTCCCCTGGAAAAGCCCTCTCCTGGACAGCCTTCCCCCTGATACCCTAAACCCTAATGATACCCAAAGCAGAGGTGCAGTGTCCTTTGGGGAAATTCTGCCATGCGAGGAGAAAGCCACTCCAGCAGTAGGAAGGGGCATCAGAATCCCCAAGCAGCCCTGAAGACAGAACAAATGAGTAGTCCAGGAAGGGGGACAGCATGGGAGAAACAAGTGGGACACCTACATGCCTGTCAGTGTTCATTTATTTAAACTACAGTGTCTGAATTGTTTCTGGACATTCATTGCATATTAAAAAGCCTGTGTGCCAGTCGGGACAATAGCTCCTGCGTGGTTGATGCGCAGTTGTGTAAAGACTCGCTGCAGGGGTGCGTGGTTGGAGCGTGGTGGCATAAATATCCATTTCGGGGGGGGTGCGTTATGAGTACATTTCGCTACAGTGATTATTGTTTCAAGGGGTGCTGAATGAGTACGTGCCAATATGGTATATAAATATCCTCATATACATATAGATATAGGTATACTTAGGTATCGTACAAAAATGTTATCATGTTGCATCCCTAGAAAAATTATGTCTTATGTGATTCCAGCTTTAAACCCGCACCCCCCTCAATTTCTATTTTTTGGCGTCCCACACATTCTCGCAGGGGCAATCATCAACTATATGCCTTTAAAATTCATGAGTTGCTGAGCAAATTTGCAAGCACATGTACAAGTGCAGCATACGCCAATAATACACTTCAAAGGAAACATTTGTTTTTCAAAATATTCCAGGTCCATTCGCACACACTGCGCTTACATTTGACACAACTTTTTCTTGCTGCATTTGCGTTCTGCATCTGCACGCAGCATCAGCAGCATGAACTGATTGGCCTCTGCCTTTTGCTGCTGCTGCTTCCTCACTGGGAGGGGGGTAAAGCTTCCCATTTCCAGCTGTCAAAGCCCCTCTGGCGCTTTGGGGACCTAATTTCCGCTCACACACCAGAAATCCTCTAAAATAGTATCATTTTACTCACATTTCAGCATGTTCAAAAATAAATATTTTTTTCTGGTTTCATCGGTATCCGCCCCTACAAGAAAATTATTTCTGCGGGATGATACATTTCATGTACGGTATATGTATATAGAGGCATATATGTATTTATGCATATATGTATATATGTATGTTCTTATATATGTATATATGTATGTATGCATGTTCTTATATGTATATATGTATGTATGTATGTATGTTCTTATATATGTATATACGTATGTATGTATGTTTCTGCGGGATGATACATTTCATGTACGGTATATGTATATAGAGGCAAATATGTATTTATGCATACATGTATATATGTATGTTCTTATATATGTATGTATGCATGTATGCATGTTCTTATATGTATATATGTATGTATGTATGTTCTTATATATGTATATACGTATGTATGTTCTTTGGAAGTGAAAATTGGTCCCAGGGTGGAGCTGGGGGCTTTTTTTTGGGTGATCTGAGGCCAGGAGAGTGATCTGGGGTTCTCCAATTCAATCATTTTTTGGTGAAAATGATAACACATAAAACAATAATGGTTAGAAAAGTGAGATTTGTGAAAGAAAACCGGCACAAAGCATATCCAGAAATATAGGCGAGTTATCCACCTCTGAAATAATAGGGGCTAAGGAAATCCTTGGACGATAGGGGCAAAAATGCTTACCACTAGAGAATTCCACACTCTAAGGGACTATGCAGGGCAAGGGGGAAAGGCAAGCGGCTTACCAGGGTCATTGGCTGGACGCCATAACCAAGAATTTGAGATCCCTTGTCCACTACAGCTCTGACACCTCATGCGCCCACGTGCCTCGCAGGCCTCGCAAGCACTCAAGGGTGGGGCCTCTTCAAAGCAACCTCCTACCTAAATGAATGTAGAAAACGTGTAGAAAAGGTGGATGGGCTTCATGCTTCAGAACTTCTCCAGAGGCCAACCCCAAAAAAGCACGAACACTCGCACACGCGCATACACACACAAATATACACACAAACACACACACTGTCACTCCCGGAGAGACCACACCTTTCCGCGGCCATGGCAAATCTTACAGGGATAAAACCCTGCACCATAACATGTGAGACACTTCCTTGGCCTCTGCAAGCAGGACAGCGTTGTTAGATGTGCTCTTACATTCACCTGCTAAGCTGGTCAGCTTTAATGACGAAGAACATCTGTTGCGTGCTTGTGTGTGTCCAAGTGTGTTCCATTTTTTTGCGCTTGCGAGTTCCCTCAAGCCACCCACCATCTGCTCTGCTGCCCAAGGTATTAAAGATGCTGCCATCCCAGTGACTACTACCCCTGATGCAAGGGCTGCGGGCAACGCCTCTGCGTGTGGATTTATCCCATGGCTCAATTGAATGGCGTTCTGGCCTGCGTGCCTGCATGTCCACCCTTGTTGCAATCCTAATCACTCACCATTGAAAGCCTTACATGCAAAGCTGGTTCTTGCAGGTTTGCATGGATGCTTTCTGGACAATTTTGGCTGCATGAGGGGGCTTCCTTTGCATGTTCGCATTTCTACAATCAAATTCTATTAGTAGGAAACTACTCACGTAGGGTAACATCAAATGAAGTGCAACGGAGGTCAGGTTTTTAAGGTGTGCAGGCTTTGCGTGGTACAAGCAGTGGATAAATCATATTTTTTTGAAGGAACATTTCGTGATTTTCTTTACATTTTAATTATCGCAGGCTTTCCCCCTATTGAGTGAGTTGTAGGTCTAACTGCTACCTGAACTCACTCACTCCCTGAACTCACTCACTCACCCTATGGCAAATCAACAAGGTAATGTGCAGTTTGAGTCTGATGCAAAAGCGTTGCAAAAGTTGAAGGATGGGAGCGAGGAGCTTGGTGCGAACTGGGGGTCTGTGAAGGTATCCAACATAGGCATCAAGACATGCATCCAGCTCCAGGCCCTGTGGTGAGTGCATGGCTTGTTGGGGCTCACAGTGCATCCGTTGATATCTACTGTGATTGTTGGGCTTCTCATTGCACCTCATGAACCATGCGCGTGTAGTGTTCCAGACTCATTTTTTCCATCTTGCTCTGGTGAATATAACGAACAGGGATGTGCCCCCAGAGTGTATCTACGCCATCTTCACATGTGAGTTGGCATGAGGAAGCTGCTTTCATAAAGCTTTCTGGAGCTGAGCCAAGAGTTTTAGAAAAAAAACACTAGTTCCGTGGGGCTTGCAAGTTCTGGCACCATTTCTTCGGATTTCTTATTTGCAGACCCTGACAACTCAAGTCTTTTTAGGGATGTGAAATGTGTTGGCGGTAGGAACGTCACCAAAGCAGAGCCAAACTTCAAGGAGGTAAGTGCTTGCCTGTACTATCCTTTTCACCATTGATCTTGCAAAGCAATGCTGTAGCTACGCCTGATATCTGAATGCATGTACGCACCCGGCAGGTTTGTTGTCTTATCAGCTATTGAGGGGCTGTGGCTCTTCGTGATGCAGGTGGAAGTAGAGCAGCGAGGAGAGCTGCGGGTAAGGAAGCTGCAAGTGAAGTCCCACAGCGTGCTTGCGAGCAGTAAAAGGCAACCTCCTCCTATTCAAAAATCATGTGTGACATGTCTAGGGATTTTTATTGTTTTGAACTCTTTTGCCACCTATGTTTCGTTTTTTCCACACACGGATTGGCCTGGCAGCATCCATTCATTTTGGCCATGGATGCTAACAAGGCGCAATACCCCTTTTATCATTGCTGATCAACGTTGTCTTGCTGTGTGCACCCTAGGTGCTTTGGATCTGCCGCCAGTATTCCACATGGCTTAAAGTGACAGAGGATGCTCGGGATTCAAGCTGTCTCAGAACAAACTTTGACCTCATGCGCTCGGTGAGTCTGATGAGTACAAGCAACCTTGTGTGATGCTTTGCTCTTGGATTCCTTGAATGAATTGGAAAATCTGAGCCTTTCAGTGTTTGAAATCCTCAATGCTCAAAAAAGAAACCAACCCTGCACAAGTCAGAGTTGCACTGTGCATGTATTGCCCTCCTTGATAGGTTTAAATCAGCCTCCTACAGTAAATGCGGGTGCCAGCCTCGGCTGTGCTGTCCCTGCATGCCTATCCCTGTAATTCAAACGAGAACTATGGTGGAACTGTAAAGGGGAGGACAGGTACAGTTTGCCGGTGCATACTACATTCCAAGCAGGGCTGTTTGCACAAGCTCACAGCACTGCCGGTATTGAGGTGCTGAAATGCTGCCCATCGCAGCCACCTGCAACACCCATCAGGATGTGTATCTGTCCTGTGCTCTCGCGCTCCCCGACAGGATGTGCTACAACAATTCTCTGGAAAATGGGAGCTGCGACCTGTAGTGGATGGCGCCACTGGCAAGGTGGTGGGTGCGCAAGGGCTGCTCAGCCAAGAAATTCAGCCCAAAGGTAAGGCTTTGTTGTGCGGTAGCAGAACGTTGGCTCAGCTCTTGAGGTATGGATGCTCCTCCTTTTGCAAGAGGAAAACCTTCTCAGAGAGTAAAAGCAGGATGTAGTGGCGTTGAGGGCTGCAAGTCTGCCAGAAGGCAATGTCCACTTGAAGTTTCGAAAGCATGGTCCTCTGCCAAGGATCTCCCAACGTGATCAACAGTGCAAGCAGGGTCTGAATAGGCTGATTACCTGCAATAATTAACGTGTTCTTACTGACAACCATTAGAATAAGATTGCTGATGGATACTTTGTAGGTGACTTTAAGAGACAACAAGTGCACACTTTTTCAAATATGCTCTTTGTTGCTCCCCTGCTGCTTTTGTCTTGCATGCAGGCATTCCCTCCTTTTTGAAGCACATTCCTTTAATGGATGGCTTGTTACGAGGTGAGCTTCCATAATTTTTGAGCCACTGGTGGTGCTCCCATTCATTGATCCTCACCACTTTGTGGATTGATGAAATGACTTCAGGCCTGTCTCTGTTTGTTGGATGTGCTATTGTTCATAGGAGAAGGCCAATGGATTTTCTGAGGTTTGAGCTAAGCTGGTACAAGTTAGGGCGCATTATTCTTGTTTACTCTGATGTTCTCGCATTGTTCGCAGGGGTGACCGTGCGTGTCATCAAGAGGCTGATGGAGGACATTGATAGCGTCGTGAAGCAGGTGATGTGGCAGCTTGAGGTTGATTGGCTATACTTGCAGGTGTCGCAGGAAAATTCACAGAAGTGTAGAGGACAGCAAGGCAGCTCTTTTCCCTGCACATTTCCAATTACCGGTACGTCTCAGATGGCCGAAAGCAAGTATAACCTTGATGAAAGACGGAGCAGGTCTATTGTTTTTTAGACCACCCTGCGCTGGCTGCTTTTGCCTTGCCAACAGCTGCAGACAGCAACCACTTGTTCCTCTGTTACCCCAGACAGAAACATTCCCCAATTTATTGGACCACAAGAGACATGGAGCAACTAACTATTGTGTGATTGCATGGGCCGCACCACACGCAGGTTAAGGCAGGCAAGGCAAAGGGGCAGTCCCAGGAGGAGGTGCTCAGGCAGCTGTGTGGAAAGTGCAATGAAGCTGGGCACGCCAATGGTGCAGTGTCCTCATTTGCTGTGGGTGATGAGGACTCACAGGTGAGGGGATGCACCTGTGAAGGCCTGTATTTGAGGGAGCCTGCGTTTTGCATAACTGGATGTGCATAAGGTGATCCACAATGCCATGTGCACATGCTTGATCCTCCAACATTCGACCTTGGCCTGCAAAACAGTTGTACCTCTTGATTGGGCGCTGAGGTAGATGCAGCTTTTATGTTTGACATGCCCCAGGGGCCTGACTTGGCTGCTTTGTGGCTGTGCTGCTGCATGGGATGATGCTCAACTTGTCTGCTGCCAGAGCTGGCCAAAATGGCTTTGTCGTACGGGTGCAGGAGGAGGAGGATGAAGGTGATGCTGAGGCTGAGAAAGTAACAGCTGCATTCGAGCATCTGCATCTGGCAGAAGAAAAAGCACAAGCCAATGGTGAGGCCCAGCAGCAGGAACAGCAGCAGCGGCAACCAGGAGTTGGAGATAATGGAAGTGGGGAAAAAGCGGGAGCCACTGCCCAAGAGGAGCAGGAGCAAGTGCACTAGAGTCGTGGTGCTTATTCAGGGGAGCACACCCAGCAGCTGCAACAGTGTTGCAACTGCAGGTGTTGTGTTGCCAAATAACCAACTCAAAGCAAGCACTGGAATTTTCTCATGATAAAGTGATGTGGATCTCCTTGATCCAATGGCTGCTAGCAATGTTCCTTGCGGGCTGTCAACAACATCTGATGCTGAAATGAGCAGGCCCATGGGCCGCTTGATGCTGGCAAGCAGGCACAAGCTCTGCTCAAGGGTCCAAGTTTCCCGCATCTGTTTACTAAGCATGGCTGATACTGGCTTTTCTGACTCGTTCTAGGCGTGCTTTCACTATTGTGGGTAAGGCAAGACTTCCGTGTGATTTATTTCCCCCTGCTAGAGAGGAGTGAGAAAGACCCACCTTGTAGTTCATTGTAGATGGCCTTCAAGCCAAATAAGCTTGGATCACACTGCATATCCGTGATAAGCTTGTGACACTACCTGAATGCCCTAAATTTTTTCCATTGTATGTACCCATGCCTCTTTCCTCGTGCGAAGTGCCCTTGCTGCACTCAAGCTTACGGCAAAACACGCAACAACGACCGCAAACTCTATTCATTTATCCTGTAGGTTCTTTGTTATAGGGAACTGCATTTTTTTAGTTCAATTGAGTTGCAATGTGTGTCATGGCTGTTTGAGAAGTTTTTTGTGAGGAATGCAAACATACTCGCTGTCAACTATCACTTCATTGGCTTTGCTCAACCTGCTTGAGTGAATGCAAGAGCGGTGACAGCTTAAATGGACAGCGAGGGGTTGCTTGTGACAGCCTCAGGTACAGGTTGCAGGTTACAAGGGTTACAAGGGAAAAAAGGCCTCGGTCAAGACGTTTGACTGCTAGCCTGTTTATAAATACACACGAGGTCATGAAGAAAAAAAGGAAGTTTGTTGTTATCCTGGTTAAGAAAAATATTGATATCCTGTGAATTCACATGGTGAATGGTGCCTAGACAGGGCATCCTGTGGGAGACGTGGAGGTGTAGGAAAGAGAAGTTGTGCTCAAAAAGTGAGGCATACTTTTGACGGAGAGAGCGGACCTGGGGATTGGAGCATCTGAACAACACATGTTTTTCATCTTGTATGTCATCCGAATCGTAGATATCATAGACCGGAGAAGTACTATTGGACCAAGTAGCCTGTTCAACGCGGAGAGTGTGTACCCGCAGCCTAAAACTGACAGTGTTGCGAAGGACATGATGGGGAAGATCCAAGTACGTGTTTTAGGCATTGTATAAGGGAGGTGAATGGCATGTGCATTTCTGACAGGGAGAGCGCACCATTGATGGTAAGTCAGCCGCTTACTGTTGCTTACTCTGGGATCAGGAGTTGTGAATTGGTTCCAATAGCCCAGGCGTCTAGATTTCAGGTCCACCACTAATTAACTGAGGTTCACAGGGTGACAAGCCAAATTTTGACGTCTCATTAGGCCCGAGTGTGCCAGACCATCCAGCACAGTCAAGAGGTGGGACGTCTAACAAGAATCAGTCATGGAGCTAAGGCTGATGTCTGCATGGAGAACCTTCTTGAGGAGGAGACTGTTGCACTTAGTAAGCGAGTTGTAAAAACGCATAATGGCACGAAACCAGTTAAACTGAAAAGGTTCCATGCCACATTCTCGCAAAATGCTCCAAGATGGTGTTGTGGATTTCACCCCAAGAAGGTTCCGCAAAACGTTCAGAATCCACCTCTGTAGCTGATTGTCCATTTCTGTGCCCTGTCGTAAGTAAGGAGTGGCCCATATCTGGCTGGCATACATTCCTGCTGGGATAGCATATGTTTTCAAAAGCCAGATGAACGCATGCAGCCAATTTATGAGGTTGTGGTCGTGAGCAAAGGTTTTGACACGATAAGTCCCCGCCATGCATGGTTTCAGAGCAGCCTCAGCAGCAGTGGAAAGGTTGAGACGTTTGTCTCAGACCATACCCAGATATTTAAAAGAATCAGAGTAGGGCAGGCTTTCACCATCATACAACAGTTGGGGGAGAGTGTCAGCTCTGGAATTGAAGCAGACGACCTCAGACTTTTTTGTGTTGACCGTCAGGCATTTTCTGGTCACCAGAAACGGTTGCATAATCCTGCAGCTTGTTCAACATGGTTTACATATGGGTGTAGTTGTTTGTAGTCAGGGCGAAGTCATCTGCATAGAGCATATTAGAAACATAAAAAAATGGGTAAGCCTGTCACCGCGCCTGTTGCCCCCTCAGTGATGCAGCCAATGTCATTAACGTAGATTGAGAATAGGAGTGGTGACAGCGGGAACCCTTGTTTAACATTGTGCGTTGGCTGGACACTCGCCCGCTTACCTCCATCAATAAGGATGTATTTGTCATCTTGGCAGAGGTCTTTAATGATGGAGATAAGCTGGCTGGGCATCTGGCATTTGTGTAAGTGTTCCCACAGTCTGTCCCTGGGAATTGAGTCATACGCCTGCTTGAAGTTAATAAAAGTGGCATATAAAAGTGGGGAGCCTTGGGGTCGAAAATACCTTCAGATGTCCCTGAGGACTTGAGTCAGCTGGTTGTGGTTCTTAGGTCTGATCACCTGACATATTGGCAACAATTTTCTTCTTACCATCCTTGAGATCTCGACAGCAAAGAATTCACCTATCATCACTGGTGTGCACTTCCAACAAAGAACGCGCATGTCACGCATTCCCCTTACATTTTACCCAAATGTCTTTACCTGGACTTACCTAAGCACGTCGTACTAGCGTGGCCCGTCTCCGTCTCCATGTCCATACTTTGAAAGTTGCAAGCTTCATGGATGATACAATTTCTCCTACCTGTGACCTCTGTGATGTCCATTACGGTGTGCAGGATGAACAACATGTTCTTTATAAGCGCACTCACCCCCAGGCCTGTTCTCTCCGGCATAAATATGCTTCCCTATTCTCTGGTTTGGTTACAAGCGCGCTTTGTTTCAGCTGAGCTGCCCTCGCAGGCAGGTACAGCTATGTAACCCTTCCCTTCCCTATTCTCTGGCTCTCCCCTCTTTCTATCTCACCTTTCCTCTTAGGTGGCTCCTTACTAGTCTGCCATTCACCATGTACAGTCTTCTCATGTGTCTTCCTCCATGAATCAAAACAACAATAAGCTTTTTTACATGAACATCTTCTCTTCTATGAAGGATGGAGAGAAGAATGCTCAGGTGCACCCTAACACAGGTGTGAAACAGGGCTGCCCTTTGTCCCCTCTAAGAAAAGAAAAGAAAAGAAAAACTACGTAGGCAGAGAAAACTCTCCCTACATCAATTAAGGAAAAGGAGACACATTGGCTCCGAAGAGCCTTGAGTCCCCTCCACCACAAAGATTTAAAACAAACAGAGTTAATGGGGGTCTGGAGGGTTACCGGAGGCACCTGGCTCCAGAACCTGGCTGTGAGAAGTGTTTTTGTTCTCAATAGCACGCCTAGTGGTAACAAGTTTGTGAGCATATTGAACAGAATGTGCATGCAGATTACGAGCAAGTTTCAAGGCACGCTGTTGGTCAAGTCCTAGTTGTTTTAACTGGTTTAAAGTATGCTCCCTAAAGCAGGTCCCACCGACACCCAGAAGGATGGTATGCAGGGTAACAGCTTTAGCAGAAATAAGTCTGCAGAGGTCTGCGTGCTGCTGCTGTGCCGCCACCAACTGTTGTCCAGGCCTCGTGTCTTCGCAATACTTGATTTCAATCAAGTGTACATGGCGCTCATTGACATTCAATTGGTGGGGTTGTCGCACACGGTTAGAGCCACTGGTCCTCTGTGTTGGTTGTCTGCTGCGTAAAGCATAGTGTGAACAGGAGGAAGAAGGAGAAGAAGAAGTGGGTTTGTCTTGATAAGGAGTAATCAGTATAGCATCTGGACGGCTAGATTTGAGTCTAGATCTCTTGGGAAAATTACGTGGAAAGAGGTAAGGGGGAATAATTCTATTAGATGCATGAGCAGGGATTTGGAGGTTGTGCTGCGCCAACCTATCATCATTTCCTATGTCCGTGTTAACCAAACCTGCTCCCCAAGGGCTTTTGCTAAGAGCTTTGGTGATCATTCTTCCTGCAATATTGTGGCGTTCAGTTTTCATGCAGGAGATGATATGATTTTGGCAGCCAGAGAGCATGTGGAGTGCACTGTCTAATTGATGACAGCCTGGGAGAGGGCAACTTGGGTCAGTGGATCTTTTAAAGCGAACTGCATGCTTTTGATTATAAAGGGTGCCTGTGCGATGTTGGAGGATGGTGCGCTTCATAGGTGAGGATATACAAGGCATGTTTCTAAAGGCATTGCTTATCTTGTTTTCCACGTTCCAGGATGGAGAGAAGAATGCTCAGGTGCACCCTAACACAGGTGTGAAACAGGGCTGCCCTTTGTCCCCTCTACTTTTCTCTCTGTATATTAATGACATTGATGAAATTGCGGAGGGGGTGCAAGGTGCTGTCACGGGTACGGCTGACTTCTATGTGACGCGGACTTTGGATGACATGATGTTATATGCTGATGACCTGACTCTGATGGCCAACGATCCTGTTGCGTTGCAGACCATGTTGAACCGCTTGCATGCGTATGCTCAGAGGAAGCACTTAGTCATCAACACAGCTAAATCTGAGGTGGTGCACTTCAATTCCTCTGGGTCGGACCTGCCTGTTTTTCATATTGGGGGGGGGTGCCACTGGCACACAAGGAGTCTTTTAGATACTTTGGCATGATGTTTCACAAGTGCATGAGCATGGCCAAGTCCTCTGAGCATGCAACTGGCCCCTTCATGGCGTCTGCCTTTCGGGTTCGTCAATTTGTTCGTGAGAATTTTCTGGCAAATAGGCCGTACGTGTCTCTGTGGCTTGGGAAAACGTATATGGTTCCAGCTGGAATGTATGCAGGCCAAGTGTGGGGCACTGAATACATAAAAGCGGGCAAGGAATTCGCATTGCGTCACAGTGCTTCGATTAGGGGCGACGCGTCGCATTTTAGGCGCATTGTGTAGCAAATGGTGGCGACGAGGGGTGCCCGGGAGGGCACCCCAGGAGCACCCCTCGTCGCCACGGGGCGACGCGGAAAATTCTTGGGACCAACCCTTGTCGCCAATTTTCTTTTTATTTTGTATAAAATGCTCCATGAAGAAATGCAAAAGCAAAAGAACGGGCAAGTTTCCTCAAATGAAAGGTGCCTGCCCTGGGGGACAGGCACCAATCCCATCCATTGGACAATGTCCCTGCAGCAACAGCAGCACCAGTAGCAGCAGCAGCAGCAGCAGCAGCAGAAGCAGGCAGTGTACCCCATGCAGCAGCAGCATCACCACCACCACCTGCATCAACATTGGGGGTGCCCCAGCAGCTGCAAGCACAGCAGCTGCGCCACCACCTGCATGCACTGCCCTTGCATCAGTGTGTGAGCTCTCCTGGGGACATGAACAAGATTCCCCTCCTGCACAGGGTGAGGCAGCTGGTGCAGGGATGGCGAATTGCCTGCAGTGCTCATGGGCTAGCAAAACGGACTGCCTCATGTTCCTGCAGAAGAAGGACAGCCTGCTGTCCCAGTTGGGCAGGAAAATGCGCAACGGCAGCAGCAGGAAGCAGGTTTTCATTACCCGGGCTTGCCAGCATGCAAGAAATATGGAGGCTCGAAAGCAGCACAAGGAGCTGTTGCTGCAGGAGAGGCAGGAGGCCCCAGCAATCGGCAGCTTTTGCATGCAGCAAGTTAGTATGGTGTCGCACAGAAGTTCAAGCAGTTTGTTGCTGTGCTCCACCATCTCTCCCATTTGCGGCCCATGGTCTGGAGCAGCTGTTTTACGATGTCAGATTAAAAACAAACAGACTTAAAGAAAGGACCGGCAGCCACACTGTTGGGCTGATAGGCCTGGTGCTGGTACATTCAAGCACACGGAGGCAAAAACTGTAAGCAACGAACTGAAAAACCAGGGGTAAAGGAGGGGGTGATCGAAAAAGGAGAAACTGCTTGTCAATTTGATGTACCAACATTTGCAGCAGCGTGCATGCACACATGATTTCTACCAATGAGCCACTGTCAGTGTCCAAACAAGGCTTGCTTGATGCACCAACATTTGCAGCAGCGTGCATGCACACGTGATTTCTACCAATGAGCCACTTTCAGTGTCCAAACAAGGCTTGCTTGATGTACCAAAGTGTGCAGCTGCGTGAATGCACACATGATTTCTACCAATGAGCCCCTGTTAGTGTCCAGCTAAGGCTTGCTTGATGCACTAAAGTTGGTAGTGATGTTACGATGTTAAGCTGTCCAAGATCATGCCCCACAAGCGTTGGTGTGACGATTCAGGCTGTGAAGAGCCTTTGAGGGTCTTTTTTCAAAATTGCACTGGATTTATGTATGGATTTATGTCTGTGGGTGTGATGCCAAAATTTTGGCGACGCCAAAATGTTGGCAAAATTGTTTTGGCTGTGCTACACGTTAATTGGATATGAGCACCGTTGGTCGCGAAAATGCTACCAACCCCAAATCCTTAATCGAAGCACTGATTCGCAAGTGATCTGCAATTGCGGCACATGATTTTCTTAAGAGCACGCTGGGTGTTAAGCGTACCACTACAAATTGGGCTGTCCTGAGGGAGTGTGGTCATGAGCCACTTCAGTTTTACTGGTTTAGGTCTGTTGTCAAGATGTATAAAAACATGCTGAGGTCTAACAGTGAGACGTTGAGAAGAGTGTTGAAAGCGGATTTGAATATTCATTCGCGTGAGCCAGCCTGCTGGACTGCTCAAGTTTTAGATGCTTTTCAAGGCTTACGGCGCTGTGATTCCTTTGTGCAAGCTCTGCGGCAGGGCACTCCTATCCCTATTCAAGAGTTTACTGATGACCTCAGACACAGGCTGCGGGCAGTGTGGAGAGATGTTGAGGGAGTGAACCCGCGGGACACATATAGTAAGCTGGCAACTTACCAGTCTCTTTCTGCAGTGCCTTTTGATCACAATGTGCGTGCCCCTGCCCGTTTACCAAGGCACATGCATTTGGATTTGTCTCCACATGTCATGAGGAATGTTAGCCGTTTCAGACTCAGGGCACACACACTGAAGGTGGAGACAGCAGCTTGGGATATTCAGAACACTCTTTTGTGTGATCGCTGTTCTTGTGATGAGATTCAAGATGAGGCTCATGCCCTTTTGGTGTGCAGAGACGCAGATGTTTGTGCTTTGAGAAGACAGTACGCTTACCTGTTCAACTGTTTCTCTGGTGATTTTTCAATGGAGCACCCTTTTTTACAACAAGTCAGTGTCCAGGATGTTTCTGATTTCCTCTTGCAACACAACAAAAAGCTTTTTTTGTTTGTTTCTGAGCTTATGGACATGTTGGCTGACGAGGACCAGTCACAGGCCGATCAGCCGAACAGTCTGGCTGAAGGTCCCCCCATGTAAATCTAAATATAAATCTCTTCTATGATTAAGCTAGCAGTCAGTCGTTTTGACTGGAGGCCTTCTTTTTCCCAGTAACCCTTACCTTTCCTTTCCTTTCCACCAATGTAATTACATTTTTTACAGACAGTTTGTGAGGGAGGCAAGGAAAGACTTCGCAGTCCAAGTCTGGCCGCTTGCATGAAGGCAAGGTCACCTGTTAAAGGGGTCGGTAAATATGGCAAGGCAGCAACGTGCTGTGCTGGCGGTAGATCAAGCCAAAAATGCAACAAACTCCTTATATCCTTATAGAGCAAAAACAACAGGGGGCTCAGGCTGATGCAAAGTGGAAGCAAGAAGCAAGGGCATAAAAAAATAGAGCAAAGAATCTCTCTGCGACTTAAATGAGGTTTGGCACAAGCACTTGCATAGCTGAAACAAGAAAATGAAATGGAGTTAAACTTCCTAGAAAGAAAACAAAACTATTGAGGTTAAAAAAACTCTCCCTACATCAATTAAGGAAAAGGAGACACATTGGCTCAGAAGAGCCCTAGCTTCATAAGAAATGTTACAGTAACTTACTTGAAGGTTATCAGGAGAGCACTAAATGCGCGCAAAATGCGTTACCAGCCCAGCAGAACAGCTATTCAGCATTTAGTAAACTTGCAGTCATTTCAAAGCCTTGGTCACCAAAGACA
This sequence comes from Dunaliella primolecta, assembly GCA_914767535.2. Taxonomy (NCBI): domain Eukaryota; kingdom Viridiplantae; phylum Chlorophyta; class Chlorophyceae; order Chlamydomonadales; family Dunaliellaceae; genus Dunaliella; species Dunaliella primolecta. The sequence goes on from OU611752.1 coordinate 11,279,953, forward strand.
GCAGATCCGCATTTTGTTGCGTAAGTAGCTCCACCGACTTTTTCATAGCTGCCCATTCCTCCACAGGCACCTACCAGGCATCATACAAGGGTATGCACAGAGGCTGATCCCAGGGCTTTGTTGAACGTGCGCGCATGTTCATGAACACTCCTGCCCACACACTTTGTACTGGAGCAAACCTTCATTAATTTTGAATGCTACAAACATCAGTATCACAATTTTTGGCGGAGCCCCATTCATGGCGTGTGAGCCCCTAGGTTTGTCTGTTTCCCGGTAGAGTTCACACCTCCTGTCCAGGCCCACCCAGCGCACCCCCCCCTGAAACTTTGGCTACCGTCCCAAACAAAAAAGTTTAGGCAGTCCTGCAGTGTCAGTGGGGCGTGGGAGGCAGTGGCTGGTGCTGTGCATGTCTTTTGAAACTTTTTGCAGGCAATTCTTGACCTGAGCCAGGCAGCCTACCATCCCCCCCGAGACTCGGCATGCAGAACTAGCAACACCTTTTGTAGGGGATTCCAAGTTTGGTGGCTTCCAATGCAGTGGGTAGAACTGCAGGGCACACTATTATGTTTGGCAGCTGAGAGAAGTTGGTCAGTTGCTCCCATCCAGGCCCCTGGAACAGCTTCAGTCAACATAACACTTCAGCAGCATACTTTTGGAGTGTCCCTTCTGGGTCCGGGGCCTGAAGGTGGCCCGTTCCAGGGACTTTGCGGTCAACCTGCAGGCCATCCCAGCTTGCTGAGCCAACAGATTTGCATAATTTCGATTGCGATGGGATTTTTAATTTATGTTCTATTGATGGTGTGAGTTGCTGCATGAATAGAGGTGAAGGCACAGAAGTTTGCTGATGCGATGTTGAGCAGGACCTGCACCCCCTGCCCTGGCGTGTGGATGAGGTAGTCTTTGGTGTATGGTCTGCTGCTGATTGCCGAAGGGGAGCAAGTAAGCAATGAATGGCAGGAGCAGCTTGCATCGCGCGCACTCATCTACGCATGCTTGCATGTGTGAATGTGGCATGGTCTGCTGCAGGAAGGTCTGGTTGTTGCCCCGGGCACTGCATATCAATACAATCTTTGTGTCAGGAAGGACTGGCTTCGCCAATTCTTCAGCGTTGCTTGCGACGCTTCCCTCACTTGTCCTATATTCCTGGCTAAAAACTCAACTACCATGATAAGAAGAACGAAATAAGTCCTTAGAAATCGCTTGGTTAATTGCCAGAAGGCAATTCAGGCAACACAAAGGGAAGCTGAGATGGCATTGATGAGCTCCAGTGGCTCAGTGATGAAACATGTGATGGACCTTCAAGTCATATCATCAAAGAAAGGGAGAGATTAAGACTCAAATAGCACAAAACAAGCCGCAACATTTGCTCAAGTCCTGCGGCAGCTCCTGGGCTGGTTCAAATTTCTGGTCGTTTGCTCGTGCTCAAGGCCACTTCTTTACTTAGGTACTTCTTTACTTAGGTTTCAAAAACGTATGCTTGCATCGCAGCACAAATCATGCATATAATTCATGTGCCTGAGTGCAGAAAACCCAACCCCCTATTTCCTTACTTTTACGTATGCATACCGTACAGCTACGTGACCAATACGCATCATATACCGGTATTCTTTTAAAGGGCGCGCAATGTGTAATGGGTTTTTTCAGGGGGGTGCGTAAAGGTGCATGAAAAAAAACTTTGAGCAGGGTGCGTACTGATGCGTAATGGAGAAATTAACTGCTGAAAAAAGGGGGTGCAAACTGGTCACAGAGCTTTACGGTATTCTCCAGTTTAAGTCCCTGCACACACCTGGATTGTAGGCACGCTGCCCCTAGCTTGCCTTTGCCTTGCAGGATCTGAGCCAGGGCTGCTGGTTTCTAGATCTGCCTGCAATAACTGCCTTGACTTGCTCTCATACTCAGCCCTGCAACATGCGCAGGACAGAACATGGTGATGCGAGGTTTTGCAAAGTACCTTGGAAGGTCATGGTGAACACAGGCTGAATAATAGGCTTCCATGGACCAAAACAAAGTACAGACAGTAGCTCTTTTATAATTTTAAAGCGTTTCCTTGCTTGAAAAGCTTATCTTTTTGCCAGTTGAAGAAATCCTAGCGGCTGATCAGTCAAGTGAAACCCCTGTCCAAGGGAGCATTGTTCAACCACCACCAAAGTAAACGTGAATGCTGCGCTCACTATTTACCCTCCTTGTTTCGGCCCACAACAACACACACTTCTCCTTACAAACAGTCTCTGCGTAGCACTGTATTCAGCATAACAACTCTCTACAGCCTTTGCAGTGCCAAATTTGGGCAGCGTCAAAAGAGCCGCGTGCGCAGCAGGTAAGATACTTGGGACCCAGAACAGAAAACTCGCCCGCTCCAAAGATTGCACATTGCCACGGCATTTTGCCTTGTCCCCACATTACTTGGGAAGAAGCCACATTACCAGGCTACCCACAAAACCACCAAAACCATATTGCCCAACATGACCCAGGCAAGAAACCAGCTTTTTAATCCACGGGAGCCCACCTCTCTGCCTCATTTGCGTAAGGGAGGTCATGAGGCAAAAGATGAAAGCGCGTCACGGATGCAGCTGAATCTCCATTGCCCTCATCTTGGCTCACACTGCAATGGCAGGAAGTGGCCATTTGTGGTAAGGAAGGGGAGTACCTTTTGCAGAAATGTTAAAGCATGTGCCAACAGGAGTAGCAGTCTGATAGTTTGAACGTGAGGCAAACAAGGTCAGTTTCAAAGTTAGAAAAGAAAATGATTCTTCTTTGCCCCTCGCCACTCCCCTCTGGATGCATGCAACGGGGCAACCGAGCCAGCACAAAAGCACGGAAGTGCATTGAAAGCAAAAGAATTGTGAACACGCAGGTCTGTTTAGTGCTGGGGCCAACCTTGGATAAATAGCAAAGTTGAGAGGTGGGGGAGGCCCTTGGGAGCCATTCTGAGGGCTGCCTCCCGGGAAAAGCAGCCTCATTCGAGCGATGACAATGGCCTGAACGCAAAGGACAATGGCGAACATGGACTGAGATCCTCCTGAAGGCGTTCCTGGTGACAAACTGGCTTGCTTTAGGAACAGACGTCCCTGGCGACAAATGCTCCTAAATCAAGCCATTTGAAACCGTGTACATCTTGAAATATACATTCTGAATAGCGTGTACATCAGGAGGCCTGTGCTGTGCGCAAGGAGTGGGCTCAGGCGGAAACCTATGGATAGCTACATTTGCTTAACACTCACCCCCATATTTCATTTAACAGGGCAGAAGCACAAACAAACATCTGCCCATGGCATTACACTTGCATGCAGTAATGAAGATGAGAATTAACACCATTGACACACACACATACCGTACATTAATATATATATATATATATATCATCCCGCAAAAAAAATGTTTTTGAGGGGAACGGGATGACTGCAGACACCGGAGAAATAATTGTTGTTGAGCATGCGGAATGGTGCGTGAAAATGAAGGTTCGCAATTTTTGAGGATTTTCTGGTGTGAGTCAAAATAAAGGCCCCAGAGCGCCAGAGGGGCGCTGGCAGCTGGGAATGGGAAGCTTTCTGAAACCCCCCCCTAAAAGCAGCAGCAGCAGCAGCAGCAGCAGAAGGAAGAGGCCAATCATTTTAAGCTGCTGATCAAGCAGCAGGGCGCATATGCAATACACAACTGCTGCTTTTCTTGATGAATGTAGAAAAGATGTCTGTGCAGGCTGTCAAATGTGTGCAGCTGGATCTTGTGGGCTTTTTAACAGTAGCTTCTGAAGAGCATGCGATTGTTGTTTTGCACATTTTTTATATGCAGGAGCAGTGCAGTGACCCTGCTGCTACACTGCTGCAGCTACATTGCTGCAGGCAGCTTGCACGTGCGATCATACTTCACAACTCATAATTTTCAGGGCAAACAGAGAAAAGAAGAGAGGGGATGGTTGCCCCTGCAGGAATATGCTGGACTCCACAAAACAATTATTAAGGGGATGTGGGATTAAGGCAGAAATCAAATTTTTTTGGGGTGTGCGGAATGATTACATCTATGTACGGACAACACACACATACACACACATGGTGCAGGATGAGGGGGGAAATGCTCGGAACAGCTCATGAGCTCTGGGGCCATACTCATGAAAACAAAGGCTAACAAGAACCCATCCGCCATGACAATCAGCGCGTGCTCCAACCTACTTTGAAAGCTGCCAGGATGGCCCTGTAGCCCACGACTTGCACGCCACACTGCTTCGCGTCGCTACGCATGTTGCCACAGATGGCCGAAGCTATTCGTTCAGGCTCTCCTGAGCTACTTACGCTGCGGGCACCAGAACATGCACAGAAAGATCGTTGTCAGGCAGACAACAACAGCCTCCGGGCCCTTCACAGAATTGCCCTGCCCCTCGCTTTCTGGCAACACCAGTATTTGAAGTCTTGGAGTGCCAAGAGTTTCTGTATGCGCAAGGGTCAGGCAACTTCTCACAGGCAAAAGCTTGTCCCCTCTCACTATTGCAAATGCATGCAGTGCCTTGCAGAAGAAGGCAGGCACAGGGAAGCTTGAGGATCCTGACTAGGCTGACAAGGGCAATGGCCCAAGCATGGCAGTGCTCTAGACACGTGGACCGACAGCACCAACTCAGAGGAGCTCTTACACATTTCCACCAAACCACGTTTCCACCAAATACGCCTTACTCATGCTCTCATTTGGTCATACATGCACACAATTGTGACTAAGTGACATCCAGCCAGGCACGGTGTATGGTTGAGCGCTCGATGTGCAGGCACAGGTAAAGGTCCTGTCCAGGCAAGTGTCTCAGTATGTCCCCCTGCTGATGTTCCTACTGATGCACATGGAAGACGTGAGCGCATGTTATTGGCACTCCTGCGGTGTGCAAGCTTACCGGCACAAGGAAGAGGTCGGGATGTCCTGTGCCGCCCCACCTTCCAAAGGGATCACTCTGACTACAAAGTTGGCCCTGAAGCCTGTTGAACGGGTGAGGCGAGCATGTGCATCAATGCTTGACCAAATGAATGAACATGAGTGCATGTCATGCAGTGCTGCATGCAGTATGGAGGCGTGGATGTGTGTGTGTGTGTGTGTGTGTGTGTGTGTGTGTGTGTGTACGCGCGTGCGCGTGCTTGCGTGCTGTCATATGCATGAGCACATTTCAATGCGTTTGTATGCCAGGGGAACACATTGCTCACCTCTCTCAAGTCCCTCTGCCAGCCGCACTCTCCTCGTGTTCCCAGAGCGAGCATCGCGGACGGTCTTAGAGTACCTGACCCTTGGCAACACCTAGCACGCAGCGATTTATAGGTACAGGATTTTGGACTAGCAGGACAGGTATGCAAGTGTCTGACATTCCCCACGCTGCACGTACCTAGCACCCAGCAGCCACTTTCCCTCTGCCTTGCTATACCTTTTGAATGAAGCCCTGCAAGCGCTTGCACTTCCCTCCCACGAAATTTCAATCATTTTCCATCGTAGGAGCAAGCACTTTGTGCTCCCTCTCCTCACCCATGGTATCCTGGGTTACACAAGGCCACGCCGTTTGGCAACAGAGACTCTAGAGGAGGCCGTTGGCTTGCCCTGTATGGAATGCATCCAGCACCAAAAGACTTGCTCCATACATGCCTTTCTCAACATACTGACATGGGACAGCCACTCAAGCACACCTGCAGTCTCCCTCCCTTCACTTCGGATGCTGCCATAGCCAGTGCTTGTAGTGTGGGTGCGACGGTTCGGGCGTTCGGACACCTCACCACGAGATCGTTGCCTGCCAGCCTGGCAACGTCCTACATGCAGAGGTAGAACATGCATGCTGTACATGTGGGTTTGGGTGTGTGAGCAGCATGCAAAAAGTAGGGCCAAAATGTGCTCATAGTTGTAAGCTCCCTGCACCCCTGAGGGCCCCTGTTGTGCAGCGAGCACAGGAGATGAATGGCATGAAGTGCCACACCACGAGGAAAAGGAGGGGCAGCTGAGCTGTGTTGCGGGCTGTGTTGCATGCGGCACGCCAGTTGTTGCCAGGGGTGGCACTCTGCGTTCAAAGCACTGAGCGTAGCAAGCCACCCTCGAGTGGTGGGGACGCTCACTGTGTGTTTGTTGTGACTTGCATAACCAGTTCCAGCCAACCCTTTGTGCTATTGCCTGGTTTGCAGTACCGGCCCTGCTATGCCTTGCCTATTCATACAACACAGCGTATTCACCAGGATGTCTACATGGCAGGGTCCCAAGGCAAGCCAGATGACCATTATGGAGGAGCAGGCATAGAATGGAGTGAAGGCCAGCAAAAGCAGGCATTTTCAGTGGCGGCATTTTTTTTGCAGAGGGACCCCTGAAACATCCAAATGCGTGATGAAATTTTGCACATGGCCTTGGGATTTTGGCTGGGGGCGTGAGGAACTGCTACATCTCTCCTTACCGATGCAACCTTGTGCACATCAACCTCTTGGCCATCGACCAGATCGTACACAGCTGTCCCAGGCTCTCCCTCCGTCTCCTGAAATGAGCTGTCGTCCTCAGTTTGGTTTGAAGGAGCCTCTGTGTGTGTGTGTGTGTGTGTGTGTGTGTGTGTGTGTGTGTGTGTGTGTGTGTGTGTGTGTGTGTGTGTGTGTGTGTGTGTGTGTGTGCGTGTGTGAACGCTTGCGGTAGGTACTGTCCAAAACACAGGCTAGTGTAGCAGATGCAATTGCCTTTACCAGCTTTGGGTGCCATACTTTTCTCCACCTCATCAGCTGCTCTGTGTGCAACTAATGAGGTCGTATTTTTCTCGACCTCATCAATTGCTCCTTCTGCAGCGGATCGCGGCGGCTTGCAGATGACCTTTGCTGTCTCTCCTCTTCTCAAACAAGGAGCTTTGACAATAGATGGCTGAACAAGCCTGGGGCATGTCCTCAGGTCTGCAGGCATACAGAAGCGCTGCATGTCAGCTGCTCATGCACATAATGCTGATGAGAAGCAACCTGGCCTTCAAACCCCATTTTCTCAACTTACAGGCTTGCAGAGGACCTAATGCAGGGGAAGATAGCATCGAGCAGCTGCTGATCCGCCGGTTCAATGCAAATCAAAGATGGCGGAAAGCAGAGGCAAAAGAGAATTTAAGAAATTACAAATTGTATGGGGTAATATTGATAGCGGTACGTAAAATTTGCACCGATTAAAAAATGGTGCCACCAGGCTAGCACTGCTATGGGTCAGGTGCTTTGCTGCAAGGCTGAGGCAAAGGAAGATGAAGCTGGGAAGCAGGAGCCATCTGCTGCAAAGAATGAGGAAGAAGGTACCTTTGAAAGAGAAGGCCAATAGGTTCTCTAAGTGCAGAGTGGACCCCAGTTAAGCAAGCAACCGACAGGCCTGCATTTTCCTGCATGAGTTTGCATGACCCAAAACCCACTATCCTGCAGCTCGTATTGCTTAAGACAATGCTCTGGTAGGCATGCATACGTACGCACACACACACACACACACACACACACACACACACACACACACACACACACACACACACACACACACAACACACACACATACACGCACACGCACACACACATGCATGCACATACATGCGTGCACACATACATACACACACATAAGCAAACACACATGAACACACGTACACACACACACACAAACGCGCACACACAGGCGCGCGCGCACACACACACACACACACACACACACACACACACACACACACACACGAACACGGATACAGACACACAAAGACACACACACATACACGAGCACACACACACACACGCACGTGCAAACAAACAAAAACACACACATGAACACACACAAACGCACAAACATAAACAAACAAATACACACGAATACACACACACTCACATACAAACACACGCACTCACATATAAACACACAATATGAATACGCACACAAACGCACGCACAAACACACACATACATACACACACGCACGAACACACGCACACACACATACTCGGATACAGACACACACGCACATACACGAACACACATACACACATGTGCAACAAACAGACACACATACACACACGTAAACAAATAAACACACATGCATACACACACGTGCAAGGGCCTGCTGATATCATCCAGCGTTTGTCAAGGAGCTACAACCCAGCGTATTCCTGGTTGGCGGAGCTGGGATTGGAAAGATATGCAGCAGCCTTTGTCAACGCTGGGTTTGATGACTGGTGAGGAGGATACAATTTTGTACTCACTTGTGCCAGCATCAAGTAACAGGTGTGCCAAGAGGCTAGGCCTGTTAATAAAGGCACATTGACCCTAATTGTGCATGTAGGCAACTTGGTGTCTACAATCCTTGAGAGGTTGATTCCGTCCTATTTGCAAAACAGGGCTGACTGGTCACACTCTCACCTTTTTAGGTCATCTATATTTGTATTGTAACACAAAACAAGTTGCACTGGTGCCTTTTATTGATAAAAGATGCAAGACTCCTTTCTCTGCGAACACGAAAACCATAGAGATGTTTTATCATGCTTCTGAAGCGATGACCTTCTTGAGGGGTGAGGACAGCATGCAGACCACAAATGGCTTTTTGGCGTGGTTTTGGGGGGGTTAATGCAGAAGACTACAGTAACTAAAAAGGGTGCAGATACACTGCATGATTGCAACACACACATTTGTTTTAGGATGCGGAGTGAGGAGGTGTCTCTGCAGTCATGGCATCTTAGATTAGATTAATGGTCACTTCGTACCAATATACTGTACAAGTGGCTCTTTCCTGTACGTAAGAGACCTCACTAGATTGCTACCTTAGCTCGTATGGGCACGAATGTGAGTTCACCCTCGTTTTGACAATAAATTTTGATTTTCTGGCAAAGTGCCTTTGCAAATTGTCTTTGACTAAATGGATAGGGTTTAAAATGTTTCAGGGTGCTACTGCCCCTTAATCAGCCGTTCTCCTTGTAAACCTGGTGTCTTTGTTTTACACTTACTTGGTCTTGCATAAATTTCCCTTGTCTCCAGGAGTCTGCTTAGTATCCTGGACGACAATGACTTGGCATTGATCGAGATGCACAATGATTTGACAATATTGCCAGGCCACCGGAAAAAGCTGCTCCTTGCTGCTAAACAAATGTCATGCAAGGTATGTGCGGGAGTGGGTGGGTGTTTGGGCGCATGCATGGTTGTGGGTGTGGGTGTGTGTTTATGGGGTGTGAGTGTGGGTGTGGGTGCATATCTCTATTTCGCTTACAAAAGGCAGGTGTATGAGAAAGCAAATACGGTCAATCAGGTGGCAAGGACATTTACAAGTAGCCTGCTAAAAGCAGCAGCGAGTGAGCGGGTAATAAGGGGCGGATCAACACACCACATTAAGTGTCCTTATCAATTAAGTTGGTTGAAGTCCGGCAAAGCTGCACTGAGCCACTTAAGCTGCCCTCCTTGTGAAGGCTGCTTCATGAAAGCCACTTCATTGCCACTCTACCGGCTTTAGGATCCGGCTCTTGCAAAGAGGAGAAGGCAAATGCGGAGTAGCAGGAGGAGCATGTCCAATCGCATCTCACCTTTGCAGCCGGTAAGTGTAGCATATAGCTCTAGCTTGCTTACCTTCTTACCTGTTTTCGCTGCATGCTGCATGGTTTGGTGTATCTGGCTGGCAAAGGCATGCAGGCACCCTTGTGGTGTGCAGTTTCATAATGCAAACCTGCATATGTCTTATTTAGTCATATCAAACTGCCTTTTTATTTGCAGGGTGCCTTTGACCTTGCAGCTAGCCAGTTGAGCACGGGAGCCAACAGCAAGGCCAGAAAGCAGCTGGATGCTCAGGGCGCTGCCTTACAGAGGTATGTGGTTGCCCTCCTTAGGCATTTTTGAGGTCTTCGGACATTAATCGCTCACTCCGGGGGCTTGCGACGTGTATGAAATTGGAAACCCTGCAACATCTGGATGGATGCAGCAAATTTCAAGGGTTGTATTGGGCAGCCAATCATTGAATGGGTTGACAAGGCTTGGGTCTTCACTGATAAGTCCGCCTGCAGGTCTCCACACTGTGCCTACATTGCACGCCTGCTGAGCATACATGTCCTGGATGGCAACGCTTCAGCAAAGGGCACAAACTCTGTGGCAGCACCTTCGGCTGCCACACTGATTTCTTTTCGACCAGCTTTTGTTTGCCTGCTTATGATGGAGCCCAGGGTTAAAATATGCCACATCAGTTTGGTGGCAGTGACGGCCCTCGCCACTGCCACCGCTAAGGAAAACACATGTTACACGTGCTTCTTGTAGTGGCAAGCTCATGCTTCTCCCCCCTACAACTGTCTGGTGAAGTGCAAGCGCTTGCCTTATCCTCACTTGTTGCTGGGCTAATAACCGTGCTCTGCAGGAGGGCCTCCTTAGTAGACAGAGCCTTGACACAGCCGCAAGATCAGCTGCAGGAGGCGCTGGCACGCCCACAGTCCTCCCCCGAGCTACCACTTAATGAAGACATGGGTAAGGGCAGGTACCCCGCCCTGGAATTCGAAAAGCAAGCGAGCAAACAGGGGATGAGGGGCAGAAGAAGCAGCAGTGGCAGCGGCAATAGGAGCCGGAGCAGCACAAACAGCAGTGTGACGATTACCAGTGCAAGTAATGCAGACAGGATGGAAGGTCCTGGCTGCAGTGCCAGACACAATGCTCACTCGCCATCCCAGCAGGAAGACGCGGAGCCACAGCAGCAGCAGCAGCAGCAGCAGCAGCAGCACAAGGAATGCGACGTTCCATCACAGCAGCAGGGGCAGCAAGTAGAGCAGCTGCAGTCAGCTCAGGGCCAGCATCATCAGCACAGGGAATGCGGCGTTCTATCCCAGAAGCCGACCTCCTTTCAACACCAACATGCTGAAAGCATGCATGTGGATGTGCGGGCGCCCAGGCCAAATGTGCCATCACCTCTTCCTGCAATGCCTTTGCTGACCAAGCAGACGTCCTCAGGACGCAGGTGAGGAACGTCATGACCTATTTACTTGCCCTTTGTTGATGTGCATTTTTGATAGACGACAAGGACTCCCAGAATTAGAGCTGTTAGACCTGAGAGCAACAGAGGCAAAGCTGTGCGCAAGAGGCTCGAGTACCCAGCTGAGAGAAGCTAGAATGCTTGATGCAGGTCTCAGTGTGTTCTGCACTTGCTGCCTTTATGTCTTGTACATTCTTGTTGTTGGCACCCTGTGCGTGTCCAAATGATGCCTTTCCTTAGCGGCAAAGCAGGCGTTTCACACAAGACATTACTCGCATTTTATGCTTTGTGTTGGTGAAATTAAGTTTCAACGCTTATGCGCCTTCTCCCCCACCATACACGCACGTACACACATACATGCACATACACGCGCGCGCACGCACACACACACACACACGCACGCATGTACACACCACTGAAAGGTATTTGAAGCGTGCCCACAACTGAAAGCTGACAGATTTGAGCGCGTAGGAATAATCAACATACAACTGTCCAAGCATCCAGGGTTTCTCCATAAAACGCTGCTGCAATCTCGCATCCAAACTTGCAGGCATGTGCCCATGGGCACCATTCCCATCAGGTCCTCCTCCCGCGCCAGGCAAAACAACAATCCCATGCCCTCTGGACATGAGCTTGCTGAGCCTGGACCTGAACGAAGCCCGGCCCCTGCTTTTAATCCCCCCCAAAGCCACGGCCAGCATCAGCCCCAGCGCCCCTCCCAGCGGAGCCCCTCGCCTGCAGCTTCCAGGCGGGCAGAGGACCCTTTGCCTTCACATGTGTGTACAAGCCTGCTTCTGCCCTTGGCAAAATCAATATCAACCATTTACGGAGACTTGTTGTGTCAGGCTGCGCTCCTTAAAAAGCACCCCCTCGCATGGACCTGCTTCCTCACAGCAGGTGTGACTTTGCTGGGTTTGCTGTCAATTGTTTCCATTAAAAAGCGTGTGCCTTGTCCATGAGACGTAGGTTCTTTTTTAAGCCCTTCATGCACCTGCAGATACAGGGTGAGCGGGTCACTGCAAATGCCATCGTTTGCTGAAAAGGGATTGAGTTTGGAAGGTCTGGGAGGGGGAAAGGTGTTCTTGTGTCTAAACTCCCAGACATGCTTGCCTCAGGTCAGCCTGCTTTGGAGGCAGGGAAAAAACACAAGACTTGAGGGCAAGAGGGAGGGTGCAAGCACGAAGAGAGCCTGCCTCTGGGCATTGTAAGTGTCTTCTCCTTCAATAACGCAACACCTGTGTCTTCCCTCCCATTTCTCGTCCTCAGGTTAGGCCCGCCTGGGAGACCGGAAAGGAGCCGCATGGCATACCTCGACAGGCTGCGGCACAGGACAGCAGGCCCAGTGGACGGAAGGTGTGGGCAGCAGCTGGGCAGCATGCAGACAGGGACGCAGGCGCCGCAGCAGCAAGCGGCCACAAGCGGCCTTGGAGCTGCCCCTCAGGGCAACAACAGGAGAGGCAGCAGCAGGGGCAGCAAGCGCTCCAGCAGCAGCAAAGAGGGAGTGTCCAGGGAGGGAGTATCCAAGGGCCCAGCATATCTGACATAACCACACATCGGGTAAGGGAAGGGGGCATGGAGTAGGTGGCCTTGCATGGGCACTTGGTATGTACCTGTGAGCTGGAGATGAGTGGTGCTCCGCAAGTGTGTGGACTTCTGTAATAGAATTCCCTTTAGATCAGAATGCTGTGCTTACATGCATGTGTTTCCTTGTTAGACCCAGAAGTAGGATCCCAGGCACAAACCAAAAAAGTTTGCTATGACTTTCACACATACATTCAAATTCCTTCTATATCTATTGTTTCATTCAAATGTACAGGCAATTGATAGGTCCAAGCATCACTTTTTGTTGCAGAAAACAGAGTTTCAAAAACTCTTGCATCCATTGGTGGGACTTGGCTGCTTTTTCCTTACCTGTTTGTGAGGAGCAGCTTCCTGCCAAGTATGGGAATGGCAAGGTGCTTTAATGTCTGCTTGAAGCACTTACGGCTGCAAAATGTTCATGCATCAAGCTCCTGAATCTCTCCCGATCTACAGGGATGAAAATGATAATATATGCTGCCTGTCGCCAAAACTTATTGTTGATCACACTTATTTTATTTGTGTGCCTTTTTGTTTTTGTGCAGTCTCAATCGGCACGGCCCTTGTCCCCAATGCACGACAGACCATCAAATGTGACACCTAGGAGCCATGTGGCTAGTCCTCATCAGTACCACCAACATAATTCTGGGCTTCATAGGTCAGTCAGTGTTAGATGAAGGAAACTTGCAGACAAATCATGCATCAGTCAGGGCGAATTGTCTTGGAGAGTAATGGCGTCCTGTTTGTAACAGCGGCCACCCCCATGAAATTTCTGCCTGCTGGTAATCACTGTCTGATTACAGGATTTCTTGTTCATCTGAAGCATGGTTAAAAGAAATGCACAAACATCTGTTTCCAGTTTTACTGAGCTCTTCTCATTTGCATCTGGCAGCCGACCTCCCAATAGTCGCTCCAGCAGTGCGAGGTCACAGAAGACCTTGGCTGTACCTGTGAAGGCCGATGATGAAACGTCCCCTTGGAACCAAGACCTCGCTCTTTGCATTGCTGGTGCGCTGGGCCACAGGTCTTTTTTGCCAGCTATACTGCATTTTTGACATATGGTCACAGGATTGCTTTTGATCTAGGTAAAACATGCCCAAGGGCAGGCAGGCTGCCTAGCTGATGAATTACACGTGATTATGTTCGACTTTCTGTCGAATCCCTGTTAGCTGCCAGAGCAAACAAGACCAGTGACCAGGGTCTGCTTCAGGCACCATGATAAGCTATCTGCAACCACACCATGCTTGCAAGTATTGAGTTGCGAAACAATTGCTCAAGAAGGTGAATCCGGGGTTGAACATCCTCCACCACCTTCCTATCCAACATTACCTACAATTAATATCTACTGCCCTGCTGCATACAATTAGTTTTTTTTGTACCAACGAGACTAAGGAGGGCTTGGCAAAAGCGCCTCTCCCAGAATCGCTGACTGAATCAAGAAGGCCTCTTTTCGAAGATTCACAAGACACAGAAAAGCATCTCGGTCATTGGTAGGGTGCGACATGGCCACGTAATATTAGGTAATATGTAATATTATGTGACCCTCAAAGTTTAATTACTCCTTCTTTGCGAAATTTACCATCAAAGCTCAGCTTCGAACTCTGAGCGCAAAATTGGTGGCAAAATCGACAGCAGTTCAGACAAAACATGGATTTTTGAAGGTAGCTACAGGTCAATTGCAAGCTTTCAAGGTGCAAGTGGGAGGGTCATCCCTGCTTTGAAACCACTTGTGTACAGGTGCACCCATCAGATGGTCGCAAGCCACCTGCTCAAGCACACATTCAAGGCAATCAAGACAGGGTTTGACTGTGCGCTTGTGCGTGTGCGTGTGTGCATGCGTATGCGCGCGCGCGCGCGCGCGTGTGTGTGTGTGTGTGTGTGTGTGTGTGTGTGTGTGTGTGTGTGTGTGTGTGTGTGTGTGTGTGTGTGTGCGTGTGTGTGTGTGTGTGCATGTGTGTGTATGTGTGTGTGAATGTGTGCACTTGCGCGCGCGTGCATGCTTGTTCGCACCTGTGCTTGCTGGTCTTCAACCCTTGAATATCCTTACAGTGACGTGACCAATCAATACCCTACATTCCTAAAACCCACCATACCAACCCTCATTTTTTGCTTAGTACTGTTACATGTTGTACCTAGTCATTGGTGTAAATATCATCTAACATTAAAACAAATGAATGGAAACTTCCAATTGGCATTGAGCACAAAAATGCTTCGCTACCAATGCTACGAAGTCTTAGCGCAGTGTTCCTTAGCAAGATGCCTAGTACTGAGACCACAGTAAGACACCAGGGTGGTGAACATATATCCTAATTATTGGAAGTGTCTCCGGGATTCGAACCCGGCAAACCCGGTCCTGTGATCTCATCCCTTAATGTACACCACTATTCCAGAGAGTGCTACCACGTAACACTTCTGCTCGTGATCCTCAGGTGCGGCTTACGTACCAAAGCTTGGCGGACAGCAAACAGGTAGCAGCAATCCAGTCTATGAGCACCAACCAAGCAGCCATCAACAGGGTTGGAGTAGGAGTCCAGTCCATCCCCCACTTACAGCGCGCAATGTCTTGCTTGAGCCCGAGGCACGATCTCCCAGCCCGACCTGGAACCCTCCAACTAAGTGGGTGTTGCATTCCCTTGTTTCCCATGCCACGCATATTCTGATGACTTCAGCTTCACTCATCGCCACCCGCAGCTCCTTGTCTCGAGGGCCCACATATTTTTCATCCTTTGAGTGTGCGCTAAATGGCTCAGCAAGGGTGTTTTTTGCACAGCAAATACTCAACCAAGCTGTTTTTATTTCATTCATGGGTGGCACACAAGTGTTGCTGCTGGTTACACTTCCATTGCATCCCAAAGACTCTTTTATGGCATCCCAAAGACTCCTTTATTGCACTACAAAGACACTTTTGAAACTGCATCCTGAAGACTTTTCTATTGCGTCACAAAGACGCTTTCATTGCGTCACAAAGTCCCTTGTACTGCACCCCAAGACTCACTTATTGAATCGCACAGACGCCTTCATTGCATCCCAAAGGCAATTTTACTGCATCCTGGAGACATGCAGCAGGCTCACCTGTTTCATCACTTGAACACCGGTTCTGTTGCCACTTGCCCTGCTTAACCTTCCATGTTCACATTTTGAAATGTGTCTCGCACTTGGTTACTTTTCTGGCTGCAGCGTGGGGCTCTTAGAGCACCTACATGTGGCTGGCACCTCCATGCAAGTCTCAAGCAACCCTGCGTATGCACCCTCTAGGTGTGTTTCAAATGCGCAGCATGAAGCCTGAATGCCTCATGTCCCTCTGCCTAGAAAGCAAGCAACGTTGCACATTTCCAGCTCCATGGTGCCGTATGGTGTGCTGCAAGAGTGCCGGGTGATGTGCTGCAAGTGCGCAATTTTGTTCTTTGCAATCGTGCCAGGTGATGTGATTCAGTTGTGAAGCGCTGCTACTTGCCAACTGCAATGAACTTCAGAATTAATATGTCCTCTTGACGACATTCCCCTGATTCCAGGAACGACCCTGTCCCAGGCAGAGATAGTCCTGCCCCAGGCAGAAATAGTCCTGCCCCAGGCAGAGAGAAGAGGAGACGTGCGGCCTATGTGCAGACCCCCCCACCCCCTATTCAGATGCAACCCACCCTGTCATCGTCTTCGTCTTCCTCATTTGCCTCATCTGGTGACACTCAGGTTTGTGTGGCAGGCCTTCATGGCTTCTTTGTGGTATGAAGTTTGGAATTTCATACTCGCCTTCCATCCACCTCTTTTTGGCTGTGTGCTTTGCTTTTCACAAACAGGGGATCGGTGGTTGGAACTTCAACAGATTGTGTGTTCCATTTTCTGCCCCTGCAGACCCTTGACCCATCAGCGCTGGCTGAGATCATTGGACCAGATACAATACAAAACTCTCGACTAGCCAATGGCAGAGTTGAGCATTCAGTGCAGAGTGTCACGTTGGGGAACGGATTAGGAATTGTTGGCGGTGGAGAACTACAGCAGGTCGCGAAGCACCAGAAAGGTGCCTCCAGAGCAGCCAGTCCTGAGAGTCGTCTGGTTGCCCGGAAGCTGGAGGCTATCCTTCACGGCCTCGAGCTGAAGGGGATTGGGCGAGGGAAGCCCAAAATGGTGGAAAGGCACTCAAGCAAGCGGGCTGAATTGCAACAGCTCCATGCACAGGTAAGCTGTGTGCCTGGTGTGCGGTATGTAGCACACACCGGGAGGAGGAGGAGGAGGAGGAGGAAGAGGAGGTGGAGTGACTCCTTGGCAGGCATTCCAAACAATTGTGTACCCATGCATGCTTTTCTCGTGTGGCTTGGGAAGGGGTGGGTACATGGTCATGCTACCAATCCGCAGGAAAACCCTTGTTACTCACTGTCCCTTGATACCACTTATGGCAGTGAGAAAAGTGAGAAGCACTCCCTACATCAAATGAGGAAAAGGATGCTGAAACTAGCTTGCACACAGTCCTCCCTGTTCCTTTTAGGACAGAATGAGACGTGGTTTGCTCCTCATCAGTCACACTGCAAAGGCTGTTTGTAAGCCGTCAGCAAGTGGAAGAAACAAACAAACAATTGAGGCCTTTGTTTTGCGTGCGGCCCGTTCCTAGAAATGGATGATGGGTGGCATATGCCGTGCCAAATGTTCAAGTAATACTTGCCGTGAAGGAAGCCTGCTCATATTTCTAGGGTTGGCCAAGATTTATAAGACAAGTGTATACATTGCATTTTCCGTGCCAAAAAGTTGATATGCCGTAGAGAAAATATATCACCGTGCAGAAATGACGTTTTTTGCCCTGCAATTTGACTGCATGATCGTAAGAAAAAAACGTTTTTTGTCCTGCACATTGACTGCATGATCGTAAAAAGGAAATGTGTGTTTTTACGGAGTGCGATGGTACGTGGTTTGAAGTCAAACGTTTTAGAGATGGCTGGAGAATGAGCGTTCAGGAGCAGGGGAGTTCAAGGGCTTCCAAGGTTCTTCGGGTTTGCCTGAAAGACACTTAACAATTCCTCTGGTCTACTTGACCTGCCTTTCAAATACCTCGGGTTTGGAGTACTGGAAAAAAAGGCCGGGTGTTGGAGTGTGTGAAGTGTTTGTATGTGTGTAAGCTTTTGTTAATTGCCCACCTACCAGCATTCAGGACAATCCTCTTGTTTCGAAGTTCAGCACTTGCAGAAATTTTCACTTACGGGTAATTTTAAAGCAGGTGTGCTAAACAAGTGCATAAGATTTCTTGGCTGGGGCTCTGTATTATAGAGGAGCTGCATCGAACTTGTTACATCTGACCAAAGGAAAACCGGAAGCCATGATGGCAAAGCTCCTACAGAGAAAATACGAGTGTTGACCTTGACAAATTGTCTGACTCAGCTGCTGCTGCATCCTCTTTGTCCACACCCACATCCATCATGCTAACCCCCTCATTCTGCATGCTAACTCCAAAGCAATCCATCCCATCATCCACTTCAACTTTTTCCTTGGCATCACTCATCCATGCTCCCACATCATCTTTTTCCTCAATTGCATCTTCCTTTGACAAATCAAAACCAGGCTCCTCACCTTCATCAATACCATCACACAACAGCCCAATGCAATGTTGCTGACTTGAATGAACAGAGCACGTGACTTCAGAGGCAGGTTTTTGAAAGTAGAAGGCTGAAATATGGTGTCGCAGTGAGATGATGGGGTGGCCGGCACTGCAGAAGTCCAGGCGCATCTGGGCGAAGGCAAGCAGGAGATACCAGGACACGGACAGGAGATGATAGGATCATAGGACAGAAACATGAAGCTGTAACGCCTATGGGCAGCTGAAGCTTGGAAAGGAAATGTACTTGCGACAGTAAATGTGTGCTTGGGCACGTGATGTGGGTTGGGAATGCAGTGACCAAGAAGATGTGAGGTGATGTGAGGTGTGAGAGAGCAGATTGTAATGAGTGTTGCGCTGGAATGAGACAAACAGAGTAAGACCCCCTCTTGAGCCAATGGAGACATAATGATGTATCTTAGCAGCAGCAGCAGCAGCAGCAGCAGCAGCAAAATCAAAGGACTGCAGATCTACCTCCAAACTTTGGAGTCCAAAGTGAGCAATTAATGCGCAACAAAAAATCCAGTGTCATGATTTTAAGACGGTTAGTCTATTTTTCAGTATGCGATGCAAGCTGAAGCTATGCTCCATAATTGCAGTTCGCACAGGAATCAAAAACATTATACCGTTCGTCCACGACCAATTCAAATGGTCTTCACTAAAAATTTAATAAAATTTTCGATTTTAGTTCGAATGGAGGTCCCACAATAAATATTTCAATTCGAATGGGTTCGATGGGCTTATGGCTGGCATTCATTTCTCAGTTCGAATACCCAATTCGAATCTGAATTGCTGCTGCTGCTGGACTGTTGCTGCTGGAGGAGCTCTGTTCAGGAGTGGAATTACACAAGCAATCCCAAGCTTTCCACAAGCTGTCACGCAGTGCTAAACACACACTGGAGCTGATGCATGCAACACCAACCAAGCTGTCACCTGGAAGACGGCCCAGAGGGTTCTTCTGCTTTGCTGGCCGCCCCTTCTTGGATGCCTGGGCCCTGGCAAGCCTGGCTTGGTGTCCTAAGAGTTGGTTGGGAGTTACAGGCTTCAGCCACCTAGCTAAGGGGTTGGAGCTGGGGGCCTGGGAGGCCATTTTCTGCACAAGCCCTTTTCAGCCCCAAAATTAATTAATTTCCCAATTCGAATGGGTTCGAACGCCTGGCAATGATTAATAAAATTTTCGAATTTTGGCTCCAGAATTAATTAATATTCGAACTGGTCGTGGATAAACGGTATTAGTCAAAATAATCATCTTAGAAAACACGGCAGCATCAGGGGCTCCTCCCCACACGAACACTGAATCAAAAGCTTTATAAGTATTGGCCTACTGTAGGAACCCTTTGATTTCGCGACCCTAGATTTTCGCGAGCTTTGGAATATAATTTATAATTAATCAATCATTTTTGGCGAAGCCCTCATTCAGAGGCGACACCCGAAGGAGCCCTATGGTTTACGAGTCTCACACTTTTGCTCACATCAGGCCACTGTGACTCACACCACCTCAGGCTCTGAGATGTGGAATGCCCCGATGAAATGCCTCTGCCCCTCCCTCTCCCTCTCCCTCCCTTTCTTCCTCCAGGAGGAGCTATGGCTGCTGTTGACCTAGCTAAATATTACTGTCATTTACCCAAAACGCTTTAAAACACTTTTGGGTCATACCCAACCCGGGTACTCTAAAACATCGGGTTTCACCCGACCGGATTCTAATCAGATCATTTAATTTCTCTCAGGTTACCCGACGGTTTGAACTTCCCTGGTCAGGAGCGCCCCGCCTGACCTCGTCTTGCTCCGTTCTCCCCTGGAAAGCCCTCTCCTTGGACAGCCATTCCCATGACACCCCATTTGTAGGAGCAGTAGCAGGGGGAAGGCCTGCCAGCTTGCTGGCGTGCAAGGCCAGCATTTAAAGCAGCAGCAGGAGAGGGAGAAGGCCAGTAAAGTGGCAGCAGTGGAGAGGATCAGCAGGATTCCCAGCAGCCATAAAGACAGAACAAATGAGAATGGGAAGGAGACAGCATGGGGGGAACAAGTGAACACCTTCATGCCTGTCAGGTTGCTCAGTTATTAATTGTCTTGAACTTCGTCGTCCTAGATTCAGTTCAGTACGTTCTTTCCATTTTAAAAAAGCCTTGTGTGCCAATTGGGACAAAGGTCCCTGCGTGGTTAATGCGCAGTGGTGTAAAATATTTGTTTCAGGGGTGCGTGGCTGGTGCATTGTTGCATAAAACATTTATTTTGAGGGGTTGCGTTATGAGTACATTCCTCTATGGTATGCGCCGTATTTACATGCAATTGGCCAACCCTACTCATTTCTGTTCTTTCAATTTGCTGCCAATAGACTAGGGAAGCTCTTTGCTTTTTACAGAAGTACACAATAAGTGACTATTTAATAAAGAAAATGTGTATTGAAATGAGATCCTCTTCACGAGTCATGAGACCTGCTGTTGAAGGCATTCATGTGTTGCATTTAATGGCCCATCTCCCTTGATCTTGCTGCCTACTTGGGGACTGCTTTCATTCTTCCAATCACCAACTCATCTGCAGGTGGAAGCACAGCTGGAGCGCTTGCGTCATCCTCCCGCAGAGGCAAATGCCCAGCATGCAACACCTCCTGTACCTGTAGCAGGGGACCCTGACTTGAGGGAAATAGAACAACGCATAGCTAAAAAACTGAATGAGCTAGAAGCGCAGCTTGCGCAAGGCTAGCCCAACTTTTTCTGAAATGTTCTTTTTGTTCATTTATTGTCCATGCTTAGAAGAATATTCATACGCATTGCAGGGGACAAGGTATAGACAGGCTTCATTGGGGCGGATTAGCGTTTTTGCATTTGGACGCTCGGCCTGCCTCCAAGGTAGGATAGGATAGGATATATCCTATCCTATATAGGGTTACATAGCTGTACCTGCCTACAAGGGCAGCTGCAGCTTAGCTGAAGCAAAAGGTGCCTGTAACCAAACCAAACTAAACTTGTGTAAATGTTAATTCCAAGGTAGACATAGCCATGTGTGTGTGTGTGTGTGTGTGTGTGTGTGTGTGTGTGTGTGTGTGTGTCCTGCTGCAGTCGACTTGAAAGCGTTGTCTGGGATTTTCTGAGTGATTATGAGCAACTTCATTCGTTCGTTAATCCAACCCCGGGGAGTCGATCAATTTCTAGTTCCTTAGATTTATCCATCCATCCATCGCCGTGTTGGAGACGCACCTTTTTCAGGGTGCTGCAAGCTTCACAGACGTCGTCATAATGGATGAAGGAATAATTAGGTTATTATACTAAATACAGCTCGTTTCATGTGAGGGTAAAGCATCGTGCTCAAAACGTCGTCCCCAACACGTCAAACATTTATATATGGGTGTTCACCCAGGGGCGCAGCACGGAAAGAAGAGGATGAATATCATCTCGCCGCTATGGGAGCGCATTAAGGTGTGTGCGAGCTGTCCCCTCCTGCAACTTTTGAACGTCCTGACATCCCGTGCTCTATTTCGTGTTTGTCGCCCTTGTAGCTGTGCTCAAATGATGGTGCTGTAGCGGGTGTTTTAAAGTCGAAGGCTTCCCGACGTGCAGCACTCCTCTTATCCCAACACACAAACCTTCCCACTGACGCACACACAGGCCAATGACAAGCTCCACCTGGCCTGGTGTGTCTCTGGCGTGGTGGGATGCCTCATGCTCTATGGTGTGCTGCAGGTAAGTGGAGGGGAACCCCTGGGCAGTTTCTATGTAGCTTGCATGCCATCCCGCAACAGCTTATGCGTCCCGCAACAGCTTATGCGTCCGCTGCTCCCAACGACGGGTCGTGAGCAACAAATGCTATTTCCAACGGGTCTCCATGCACGCAGGAGCGCATCATGACGCGGCCATTTGGCGAGCCTGGCAAGGATGCAGAGCACTTCAAGTACTCCCTGTTCCTGGTGCTGTGCAACAGGCTGACCAGCTGTGCTGTGGCCATCTTTGGACTAGTGGTGCGTGTTTGGAGGGATGATGGAGGCCCCACTGTTAAGCGAAAGGAGGGAGAGAGGAGTGCACCTGCCTCTGTAACCTGCGCGTGAGCATCAGGCTCTTCACCAAAGCTCCAGCAAAGCCAAGCTGTGCTCCTCATCTGCGCTGCGCTGTGCTTCTGCCATGTGATCCTTTTTATCCAGCAGTTTCAGCTGTAAATTTGGCCCGTGCATGCTCGCAGTCAGATGGCAAGCTGAGTGAGATCAAGCCTGTGGCACCCCTTTATTCCTATGCTGCGGTCTCCCTCTCCAACGTAGTGGCCACCACCTGCCAATACGAAGCCCTAAAGTATGTCACCTTCCCTGTCCAGACACTGGGCAAGTGCGCAAAGATGATCCCTGTCATGATCTGGGGCATCATGATCATGCGCAAGAAGTACACCCTGAAGGATTTCGGCATTGCCGTGGCTGTCACGGGGGGCTGCACTTTATTCCTCCTCACTGGCAGCGTGCAGAGTAAGGTCAGTGTTGCATCAAACTCATCTTAGCTGCAGGTGCAGTCGGTTGATGCATTCATGTGTTCATACATGCTTCTTGCTACAGGAAAGCGCTATTGACTCACATTTGCAGCCAGGAGGGCCTAGGAGATGCTTGCTGTTTACATATAGCCAGGAGCCTCTCACTTGATGCATCAACGTAACTGAATTCAGTGCTGCTTACCAACAAGCTGGCTGCTCTTTTAAAATGAGTACAAATATGCGTAAAGCATGAAATTTGCACGCCTGACGCGCAAGAGTCATTCTCACATACAGCACCTGCAAAGGCCTTACATTACCGAGGAAGGTTCACGTCCCCAGTGCATTGAAGCATCTTTCATGCAGACTAAATCAGTGCTGTTATTAGTGATTTTTGGGGTGTAGCACTTTTGCCTCTTAGTGCTACACAGGGGGGTTTGAGCGGAATTAGGTAGCACACTCGAAAATTTTTTGCTGCGCCAAAATTGTGGCATATGCACCAAACTTCATAATAGCACTTTTGTCAGGCTACACCAAAGCCTTTCCCTCTTAGAAACACTCTGTTTAGGTTGGTGCATACCCACCAAATGTTATTGAACACTGAGGTCAGGTTGGTGCATACCACCAAAGGAAACATCGCAAATTAGCCATCAGAGCCAATCTGTATCACAACAGGCTGCTGTGCCTGCTGAGGCTGCCTAGGCACTGCTGCAAGCCGGTGCAGCTCGGGCAGCTGAATAGGCAAGCAGAGGGTGCTGATGATGGAGGTGCGCACGTGCATGACCACGGCATAGTGTATGAGTTTTTTACAAGTCGCTCCATCCTAGCAGCTCGTAGCTTCAGGTGCTGCCAAGGATGCTGCCTTGCTGTGCTGGTACCTCCTGCTGCTGCTGCTTAGTGTTTGTGTGTGTGTATGTGCGCGAGAGCATGCGTGCATGTGGATGCGTGCGTGTGTGTATGTGTGTGTGTGTGCGTGCGCACGCATGCACGCGTTTTGCCCATGATGCACATTAAAATGAATCAAAATGGTTTCATGTGATGATTCACACACAACATGCTCATGATAGCCAGGAGGCTTGCAGTCTGTTTGGTCTGTGATTTGTGCAAGGCCGTCCTGCTGCTGCTGCTGCTGCTGCTGCTGCTGCTGCTGCTGCTCCCTTCGTGCCACATCCTGCTGATGGGGGTTGATAGACTTCTGCAGGGTCAGGATGGGTGCTGAGGGACCTGCTGCTCCTGCTGCTGGTGCTGGCATGCTTTTGCGGTCCTTGGTGCCTATCTGCGGATGAACAGAACCTGCTTTGTATGCTCTGACCTGCACCTCCTTGCGCATGGCCCAGCTGCATGCTCACAAGCCAGCCCCGCATGCTGGGGCCTACCTCCTTAAAGTTGCCCTGCTTACAGACTCAGCCACAGCTGCACTGGCCTCTGCAGATGCCAATGGCTGGGCAATGGGACCAGGCTGGATTGTGGGAGGGGGAGGACCAGGCTGCTCCGGGGCAGGCTGTCCCCGAGCAGGAGAGCGCCCCTGCCCTCGTCCCCCCACAAAGCGCTTGCGCTTGGTTGTGCCACGGCCAAACAACATAACAACCAAAGCAACTTACTATTTTCCAAGCGACACAGGGTGCTCAAAACCTAAAAGCCTGTGTCGCTCCGAGCGACACAGGGGGGTTCAGCGACGCCCTTCGGGCATCGCTGGGTAGCACCTTCAAGTGTGAAAAGTGCTACCTAAAGCGACGCGTCGCCACTAATAACAACACTGACTTAAATGTCCTGGGAGCTGGGCGCTAATGTTGAGGTTTGTATGTAAAATGAGCTGGGGTTGAGTGCGCATGTGCACTGCAGTCTGTCAGAAGGAGTTGCAGGTTGCAAGTCCAACCTCCATCTACAATGCCGCCCTCATCCATCATCCCAACACAGCATCAGGTCGTCATCCCAACGCAGCATCATATCATCATGGTAGTGCCTGCACTGCTCCAAGGCCCGCACTCCACCTAGGTACCAGGCAAAATCAGCTTTTTAATGGTGGAGAACCCATGACATGGGGTGGCTCAAGGCTTTATTCTTTTTGTGTTAACTTATGCAAACAGTCTCTACTCTGCCCAAAAGTTAAGAAAATTTAGGCATCCAGTTCATCCAGCAGAGAAATAAAATTTTTTCTTTAGAAAGTTGTAGAAATCTTATTATACACGTTATGAATAGGGATTGGCGTATAGCGCTATACACCACATTTTTCAGCGCTATGTAGCATTATATAGCATTATATTATAACAGCGCTACTTACCAATGCTGCTTTCTATAGATCGGCATATACCGATGTATGAAGGTCTTCTATAACGCTAAATAGCGTATCGCGCTCTATAGCGCTATAGGCCAACGCCGATCCCTAGTTACGAATGTGGGTAAGAACATGTTGGCGGGAAATCGCAGAGGTGGACAACTGCCCCCCCCAAATAGGCATGCTTTTACATGCTTTCAGCGTAGGTGCGCCCAAACCTGAGACACTTAGTTTTGGTTTCAAAATGCCTGTCTGCTCTAGAGCCCAACCGTCCCGAATTTGGGCGCACCTGCTAATTTAGCCGCGGCATGAACCCTACTCTGTGACCACCAAGTTTCACCTCCAGACCACCCAATGCATCAATTTGGGTGATTTTTAACGGTTAAGGGTCCTTGTACACCAAAGGAAAGCCATGGCAAAAAAATGGAGTGAAGTGACGCGGCAATTGGCCAGATACAGAGTTTCAGCCACTTCCCTAAAAGAAAATCAAGCACAAGGGGTGCCACAAGGTCAAAGTTTGACCTCCTCTTTTCCTTTTTATGGAAACGCAGGATGTTAGAATTGTATATGGAGGTCACAAACACAAAATCTCAAGAATGAACAATGGTTCTAGGGTGGAGATGTGGGTCCTCTTGGGGTGGTCTGAGGCCAGGAGAGTGATATGGGGTCCTTTGATTTTCGTCAATCTTCAGTGGATATGATGGTTTATGGGAAGAGATAGTTGGCATGGTTAGATTTGACAAAGAAACATGAGAAAGAGCATGTCTGGCAATATAGGCCAGTTGATCCCCCCTGTGAAGTCATGGGAAAATTAAAGGTGCTGAAATTGTGTAAAAATATGAAGCCTCCCCCAGTGCATACGGTGCAAAAAATTGCATCATCTGTCATTGTCTTAGCAGTTTTGCAGCCTGTGTCTCAGCACGCAGTGCAAAAAGGATTGCCAACATGCACAAGCCTGCGTGCTTACTTCATTCCTATGTGTGAAGATAAGCCCTGAATGACTGGTTCCTTTGCTCGCCTCTGTCTCAGGTGTCAGCATCCTTGTGGGATAGCCAAGTTTACGGCCTGCTGCTCATGCTGGGATACCTGGGATTTGATGGCTTCACATCTACCTTCCAAGACAAGCTGTTCAAAGGCTTCCAGATGACCACCTACAACCAAATCCTGTACACCACGCTTTGGTCCTCCCTCCTTTCCTGCTTTGGTGAGCATGATCAACTTTGTAAGGGGGGTGTCCATTGTGCAAGGGAGCACCATGCACAATGCTCCCTTGCAAAGGAGAGTCAGGAAACGGAGAGTCAGGAAACCGTCGAGCTCTGGACGCCTCTGGGCCAGAATTTAGCGCAATATCTGCTCGGGCCAAATGACCTTATACACTCCAGGTGTGCCCGCTCCCTCCATGGCCGTGCACTGAAATGCTCCTCCTAGCCCTCTCTTTCCCTTTGCGGGACAGCCCATGATAGCTTGTGTGTATGTGTGTGGCTGCAAGGCCCATTCGCCTCTTCTCCAGGATATTGCCAGGCTCTGCTCCTCCCCAATGGCTTTCTTTCATGCGCATTAACCCTTGGATGTGGGAAAAGCGCAAATTTCTTGGTTTGTGCCTGACTTCTGAGGTGCTGCAGACATAGAGAATGGTTGATTTTTAAGATTTTAATGTTAGTACCCGCTATATTCCAACATAATATTACGCGATCTTGCGCTGTAGGCCAAGGCCAATCCCCATTTTTGTAGGCACGATGAGGAAGGTGGTGTGGCCCCATTTGGGGCCTCGGGTGGGATAGCTGACCCCCTCTCCTGGCCACCTGCTGGTGTAGAACGCACCCATAACATGTCCTAATTACCTCCATCAGGAACTCAAATGGAAGCAACAGGTGCCACACATTCAAGTACCCACCACCTACTTATCCCTTCCACACTGCATGCCCATGGAGGCACTTCATCCTACAACTTTTAAGCGGAGTTGTGCATCAGTGGGCATAGGACAGGACCGCACAAAATAACCTGGGGATGATGAGGCCTCAGGGCCCAGAAAGGTTTCCAGAAACATACCTCCCTTGGGGGTGTCAAAGGGCCTATTGGGTGTGGGGGCGTTTCCTGAAGCTTGTCTGAGCCTCCTGCGCTTTCCTCATAACATTTTATGCACTCTTGTTCTATTCTTCACGGAGGCACAATCCTGAATGAAGAGAAATTGGACTTGACTCAGAGTGTGTGTTGGGTTGCTCAAAAGGGGCTGGAAGGGGCAAGATGGTGAAAAATGATACTTCTCCAACCGACCCGACCATGTTCATTTCATCTGAAGGTTGTGTACCAGTGGTGTGACAGACCCCGTTGCAAAAAGTTGGGTTCATTTGGCGGGACCAGGGTGGGCGAAAAGATGTAGGGGCGTGAACAGACTTAAGAGGCAGCTCTTTTCGCACAGAGTGCTTCCT
This sequence comes from Dunaliella primolecta, assembly GCA_914767535.2. Classification (NCBI taxonomy): domain Eukaryota; kingdom Viridiplantae; phylum Chlorophyta; class Chlorophyceae; order Chlamydomonadales; family Dunaliellaceae; genus Dunaliella; species Dunaliella primolecta. The sequence goes on from OU611752.1 coordinate 11,307,176, forward strand.
GAAGGGTTTCCTCGACATCTAAAAATGCGACTTACTTTCATTGGAAAATTCACAGATCATTCAAATTATGATGTCCAACCATTGGATTTCTTTAGGTACTCTGCTGAACATTGCCGGATCCGGCATTGATCATCTTAAGTCAGCGTAATCCACAGTTAGAACATAGGAGCTAAAGTAAAAAAGCATCAGGATTCCGGCGTTGTAAACATCACCATGGATTATGTTGTCTAAAGCAGTCAACAAAGGGGGCAAAAGGCACACACAACTGTGGCACCCTTACGGAACCTTGCATCTGGTATCAGATTCTGCAGGACCTCAAGCGTCCTTGCAGGCTTGTGCAATTAAGTTATTTGTTGGTTCTTGCTCAGGTATACGTTTCCATGATCAGGGGGCACAAATGGTTTCACACATTTGTGATTTCTTTGTGGTGATAAGGTGCAGCACTGTCTTTCTCCCTGCAGAAGGTTTGTCCCTGAGCGGATCCTGTATAAAACTTTAGTAATACATTAGATTCCATACGAGTAAGGTCAGTTGTGCTTTTGTTTATTAGAGCTGGGCTTCTTTGCACTCATCACACTAACAGCTCTACAACTTACTCTAAAAAAACGCTTACCAACAATACTGTGCGCAGCAGCACAAACCAGTGGTCCTTGGTCAGTGCTAACTCTGCCCAAACCATGTGAAATCCCATGCGCACCCAAGAAAATTCTGCATCAGGTTCAAACTCTGAAAGTGTGTTCAGTTGGAACTGGGCTTTTTGCAGATGCCTCACCTTCCCCTTTTCTCTTGCAGGCCTCATCACCTCTGGCCAGATGCCTCTGGCCATGCAGTTCGTCAGGCAGCACCCTGAGGCCTTGAGCCAGATCATCATGCTTTCTGCAGCAGCAAGCACAGGTATGAAGCAGCAAGGCTGGTGGGGCAGCGTGCGCTTGGACGAGGGCTGCTAAGTGGACTGTGAATGTGGGAGTTTTACCTGCCTTGCCAGGCAGGCACTTCCTTAGCTTTCAGGAGGCATTACCAAAGCGGAGGAGAAAATTTGGAGCAAAGGTTGTTCAAGCTTAGGCATGAAGCTATACTTGTGCAAGCCCCCTGTAGCTGCTCGGTGTCAAATGGACCCTTTCCAGGTCACTTGAATGCCCCTGGCCAGGCTGCTCTTGTGTCAATTCATTTAGTTTCTTGGCCTGCCAAGATTGCTGCAGAGCACAGGGAGTCGTCGCTAGCAGAGCACCCACTAGTATTGGCAGGCATGAGATGAGACGCCATGAATCTGGCGTGCTTTGACAGGTGGTTCCAGAGTATACGTAACCAGGTATCAGGATCTACTGCCAGTAGTGTCAGCCCTTACTTTTAGCTTTAATGAGCATTGGTTCCGGTCCTGAAATAAATCGGCAGGTTTAGAAATTCAAATCCAATGGTAATTCGTTGAGAACAGGACCGTGTGAATGATCAGAGGTGCTGGCTTAAGAAGCCTAGAAAAGCTTTTGATACGGACTTCTTTTTGGTGAAACCCAGTCACGAGGCGTGAGCCTTTAGGGTTGATGGCTTCTGGTAAAGTTCACACCTGCTGCCCTGGTTTCACGCCCAGGGCAACCCTGCTCCATAATTGTGGCTACCCTCCCCAACAAAAGTTTTAGGCAGCCCTGCAGTGTCAGGGGGGCGTGGGAGGCAGTGGCTGAAGCTGTAGAAATCTTTTGGAAACCTGTGCAGGCAGTTCTTGGCTTGAGCCAGCCAGCCTACCATCCGCCCTGAAAGTCGGCATGCAAGCCAAGCAAATATTTTTCCCGGTGTTGCCAACTTCGGTTTTTGACTTCCCTCCCTGGCCGGCCACCTCAGGCCCCCGGAACAGCTCCAGACAACACAAACTTCATCAGCATTCATTATTGGATGTCCTTTCTGGATCCAAAGCCGGGGGGGTGGCCCCATCGGAGACTTTGCAGTCCACCGCAGACCATTCCGGCTTTTGCAGCTGAGCCAACAGATTTGCGTGATTCCAGTTGTGACGCAGAGGGGGGTCACCATTGTGTGGGACTTCCAGAGGCCCATCTCATGAATGCATGGGTGCTCCCAGACCAAAATTTGTCAGAGCAAAAAAGGCATTATAAGGGTCAGGTCCCAAAACTTTTGGTTAGGGTCCACCGATGCGTGTTTGAGGTAAATTGTTTTCTTTGAGCTCAAAATTTTTTTGAACTCAAAACAGGCCTGCACCCCTGCCCTGTTGTGTGTGGAGGTTGTATAGTCCGCTGCTGATTGCCTATGGGGAGTGAGTAAGCAATGAATGGCAGGGAAGCTGGCATGGCATGCACTCAGCCATCATGCATGCATGCATTAATAAAGCATGGTCTGCTGCAGGAAGGTTGTTGCCTTAGGTGCATGTCAATGTCACCTCACTTATGTCAGTAAGGACTGGCTGCGCCAATTTGTCAGCGTCGCTTGCGACACTTTCCCCACTTGTCAAATGGTTTATGACATCAACTTTTTGCTCCTAGTAGAGTAAAATAAACAAAAAAGCAGGGACGCTCCGTGCAACAAACTCTGCACTTGACCTAAATCAAACTTAGCAAGCATTTCATTGCATTTTAGAACTACCGAACGTTATTGTTAATCCCATTAGCATAAGTTAGCTCTGCAAGGTCTTGAAGACCACTGAATGGTTGCATTAAGCTCTCAAAAACCTCCAACCGTCGTGTCTTGTCCTAACATGGATGTGCTTCAGGACGGAGGGAGTGGCAGAGGTTTAATGATCAGTTTGAGGGCTTGCTGACTTCCCTTCTCGCTTTCCTCCATTCTAACCTCGTGCAAACAATTTGACAAACTGTACTCACTTTTTTTCGTACTCTTAAGTCCCAAATCATTGCGTGGTACAACCCTGAAAAAATGCAGTGTTATGTCTTCCCCATTGTGGTTTTTGTCCTGGGCTGCATGCCCGGGCAAGACCGCTCACCTCAAATGCCATTTGTTACAGCTATTGTGCTGCTTTTCAAGCCTACTTGCAAAAGCAAGCACCAGTCTCTTGTCTCAAGCTTATGGAATGTAAGCTTGTACCACTCTCTTGGACATGCAGGCGCTCTGTTCATCAGTTACACCATTAAGACCTTCGGCGCCCTTATTTTTGCCACCATTATGACTACCCGCCAGTTCTTGTCGATCCTGCTCTCTTGCTTCCTCTTCCTGCACCCCCTGTCACTTGGGCAATGGTGAGTGATTTGCCGACGAGGGGCGCTGGTGCCTGTTGTCTCAGTGCTTGTAGAGCTAATTCCATGCAACGCTTTCTTTTGCTCTAGACACATTGCTTGTTCTTGCCTTCAAGCACAGTTGAGGATCACAAAAACAGCTTGAGAAAGGTTGGGCTGGCTGAACACCCCCTTTTCTTTTCAGGAGTAGTTAGGCGTCATAACCAGGAGGTCGATTGCTCACGGACAGGCTGTTGTGTGTTCATGCTTACCGGTACTGTGAGCTTTACCCAAGCAATGGTATTTGTAGCTGGATTGCATTACAAGCTTCCCAAACATGGGGTCGTAGACTGCTTCAAAGTCTGAGCAAGGGTGAACTGGCAAGAAGAGCCTGGGGGATTGAAAGCAGTGTCATGACAGAGAGTGAGCATGAGCTGGGCTGTTTCAAAGGAAGGCAGTCCCTCTCGACCATTTACCCTTGGCAATCATGATTGTGCAGGGTGGGCACCACCATCGTTTTCGGCGCTCTGTACTACCAAGGCTTTGCCAAGGGCAAGGACAAGGACAAACAACACCGTGAGGTAAGACTTTTTGAAATGCTCTGGTAGCAAGCCGGAAAGTGTTCTGTGCACTCTCGCCATGGGCCTGTACCTTCCCTGCAACAGCTGAAGGATGAGCTGTCAATGCTTAGGTGCTTCCCGGGCTTGTGTAGGTTACATAGCTTGTGTATGCTTGCTTTCATTTTCTATAAAGCCCATCCACCTGTGTAGATATGTGAGGCAGTAAGATTTGGATAGCCCTCAGCAAGGCAGAGCATTCTTGTGCCAGACATGTGCAGGTGAGTTTGGTGTTGCAGCCTTTCAACATATGGCAGGAAAACCTGCCATGGTTGAGTGGGTAAATGCTGGTAAGATGTGATGTATTGAACGAAGTGTTCCCTGCCAATGGTTCTTGTATACTGAACAAAAAGATAAGTTTGGTTTGAAGTTGTTCACCCTGCAAGACCTTTCGGGATGGTTCTACCTCTTGCATTTTGCATATTGGAATCAAGCAATCGCAGCCATCTGGAGTTGTAGCCAATGCTGAAAAATAGGCTGCACAGTAAGGGTTGGGTAGCTGCCTTGCAGAGCCTCTTAAGGCCTAGGCTCTGAGAGGCTCTCGACGAGCCTCTGTCCAGAATCGGGCAGACCCTTTGTGGCACAGCATCTTGGCAAAAAAACGTCGGAGGAAGTGCTTTAGGACGACACTGAGGATGGAAGTGTGCTGCACATGAGAGTAGATGATGGGGTCATTTGTATGCAGCAGTGCAGGGGCCTTGCTTTGATGACTGAAGCTGTACGCAACGCCACCAAGCAGCAAAGGGAGGAGTTTTGAAATTCTTGGCGGTGCACCTTGTGGCCATGTCTGCAATCAATCCCTAAAGCCCAGGGAAGGATGCATCAAGGAGGGTGGCTCAGAGAAGCAGTGGGCAGGCAACAGCAGCAGCAGACAATGGCAGACGCCAGGCAATGGGCCAGCTGCGGATCAACAATCTGAGGGCGTACAGAGGATAAACGCCGGGTGGGAGGTCACGTGGGGAGGTGGCAGGCATGCCAAACTGATACTGCCTCGCCAGTATCTGGCAGGCCACTCCACATCAGTTGATTAATGCTCCCTTACAAAGAACAAAGTATGAAAAGCCTGAGTTCAAATGGAGGCCTCCGTGAAAAGCAGTCTTCAAACAAAAATAACAATGCACCGAGGCCCTCTCCTGAGAGAGAGAGAGAGAGAGAGAGAGAGAGAGAGAGAGAGAGAGAGAGAGAGAGAGAGAGAGAGAGAGACTTCTGAGGCGTTGAGAGCCTCTTTGGCAGGCTGACAGACCCTCTTTACCCATGCCTATGTAAACTGCAAATTGCTGACAGGCGTCATGGGCAAGATGGTCCTAACTGAATGTTGCCCCAAGGCATATTTCATTTCATGGCATAGCATTGCTGGACTTTACTGCAGGCACCCAAACAATCTCCAGATGAGGAGGCCCAGGAGCTGCTTGCGAACAAGGCCGACACAGCTGAGTTCAAATCTGAGGGACCCAAATAAGAGCAGCTTCAGATAAGGTGCCTTGCAAGGCCTCGTGTGGGTTTTGTGATCCACTGGAATTTTTAGTGGGGGTTAGGAAGCATAATCTGTTTCTGTGAAAGGTTGGGGAAATAGGTATATTTAAATAAGCTGCTCCTGATGCCCCAGAATTTCTAAGAAAAAGGTATATTTTTTTCAAAGCACATGAGGAATTTGATTTTGTTCAGGTGCCCGCTGAGCGAGGCTTTCTTGGATATTCAAAGGCTCCATTTGATCATGTACCTTCATTTGCGAACTTCAGCAAACATCTTGTGGTTGTGTGTGGGTAAGTGTTCAGCTGCTTGAAAATTCTTGTGCATGATGTGTAGATGGGGTTCGGCCAGATTTTGCCTTCAAATTTGTCATAATTGAATGCCATTGTTACAGTCTACAGATTGCATTACACCTGCTCATTCTCAGACTGTTGTGTCTGAAGCATTTCATTGTCTCCTTTCCTGCAAAGATGGAATTGAAAATGTTTTCTATTTCTTGCATGAATGAAGGGAAAGGAGATACATTGGCTTGAGTTGCACATCCATGAATCAGCAGAAAGAAAAGTCAAAAAAGAAACAAGCAGGCAGTGAAAACAATCCCCACTTCTATTGCGAAAAAGATGCTACCTAGGGCCGAGGCACCGTGTATCCCCTTCACCAAAAGCAATAAAAGAAGGAAGCCAATTGGGATCAGAAGGGTCACGCCTGATCTTGGTGGAAAGAAAACATAAGTCTACACTAGCCGAAAGGCCTCGTGCATGAAGGAGATGTTCCTTAATTAGAAAGCTAGCAAGGGTCTCACCAAAGGGTCCTCTGACCTACCTAGACACAGCTAGCCTAGGAGAGAGCCAGGAACAGAGCTTATGGGGATCTGGAGCATTATCAGCCATGCTCCTGAACGCCCGGCCTCTTCTTCTCCCACTCTCCACCGCCAGAGAGTGGCCTCCTCCGTCGGAATGTAGGAAAGCATTACCGACCCCTCTTTCCAGGCTTACTGTCCGCTTACCAGACTGGTAAGCGAGATGGTAAGCCCTGGCTTACTGTTTGATTAAGCCAGCGTTGATCGGCTGGTAATCTGAGTTTGGTAATGCTCGTTTTTTAAAGCTAGGTAAGTGAGTCAGTAAGCCTGTACTTACCAATTTGGTAAGCATAGTAAGCCTATGGCAAGCCTGGTAATGCTTTTCACATAAATGCTATTCAATTTGTCAGTAAGCCAAGGAAAGCCATTGATAAGCCTGGTAATGCTCTGTCAATACAGCATGGGTGCCTTGCTTCATAGTAATGCACCCAGTAAGCCTGTGTGCTTGCAAACTGGTAAGCCATGGAAAGCCACTGCTAAGCCTGGTAATGCTTTGTCAATACAGCAAGAATGCCCTGCTTCATAGTAATGCACCCAGTAAGCCTGTGTGCTTGCAAACTGGTAAGCCATGGAAAGCCACTGCTAAGCCTGGTAATGCTTTGTCAATACAGCAAGAATGCCCTGCTTCATAGTAATGCACCCAGTAAGCCTGTGTGCTTGCAGGCTGGTAAGCCACAGAAAGCCACTGATAAGCCTGATAATGCTCTGTCAATGTAGCATGGGTGCCCCCCAGAAGAAGAAGAAGGGCAATTTAAGAATAAAAATTCCATTCTTTCCAGGAAAAATATTTCAAGGTGAGTGCAAGATTTCAAATGTCAAAGTCAAGTTGGAACTTGCCAAGTTCTCAATGAGAAAGCAAATAAAGTTGACAACACTGTTTGCTGGCAGCTCGGAGCCTGCGTGGTTTTTATCACTAAAAAATGATCCAGGGCCTCTTATGCTCATGTTGTCAAATATTAATGGCATGTTATGGTCACCATACCCGGTAGGGCTCAGTTGGGTAGGAAACAGCTCACATGGAACACCCCTTGCTCATTTGAAATAGGAGTCACAAACTCACGGCTACACAAGTCAGCAAGCGGGACAACCTCATACCAAGCCTTGTTATTGCGGGTGTCATGCTTGATACGCTTGCATCCTGCTGCCGCAAGCTTGTCATAAGCGTTTGCTGATGCATCCTCAAACACTTGCAAGAACGCATAATCACGAGTTTCAGGCTCAGCACTCATGCTATTAGAAAGTATGCACCCATCAGTGCGCACCTTACTTGTGGCTTTAAACAGCAAGCGTAACTGCGCATACGACCTAGAAGGCCGCTCTGGCCGCTGCAAGCTGACAAACTCGAATCTCTCACTACCGTACAACTTGCGACTTGCGCGCACGGTTTGCAGAGCACCCTCTCCCAAAGCACCCTCTTCAAGCCACTCTGGTAAGGCCACAACAACCCCCCCATTGATGGACGTGATCTGATCGTCCAAAGTCATATCAGCCAACACCTTGTTCAGCTCTGGTCCTGGCGGTGGGAGGTTTGCTGGGAGATATCTCCCCCCATCGTAGACTCCGCTGTACAGTTGCTGGCGAAGGCGATCTTGCAGGTGCTTGAGCTCTGGTTGCTCCTGTCTAGCTAAGCAGCTGTTAGCGCGAAGATGCTTGGGCATGGTCTGTGTGCGGAAGCTGTTCGCGCTCGTGGCAGGGTCTGTGTGTTCAGCAAAAGCAATGGTAACGGAGCAAATAACTTTAGGGAGCAACATGAGGGAGTGCACACACTAATTTCAGTGTTCGTTCCCAAATTTTTGCCAAGGCATTCAGGTGGGCAGCTTGGTCTATCAATTATTTTGCCATTTTACATCACCAAGTAGAGCATTCATGCGCCTGTTTTTAAGCACAGAGCATTCCAAGCCATTCATAACTGTAATTGAAATCCACACACTCATCTGCAGCCACACACCTGTTAACACCTGTAAGCTCAGTTTGGTGCCTTTTGCCTGGAGCTGGTTCTCCCCAGTTGCATTTGCAGCCATGAAGGCTGTGTTGCGGGAGGCGATTCCTTCTGAGGGATCAGGCTGAAACTGGTGAGAGGCTAAATGGGCTGTGCCGAGCTGACACTGCATGCAGGGGCAAGGCAATAGTGCACGAGTTCTACCACATGCTCTTCAACAAAGCATCCTTCATGGCAACCTTCAAAGCTCTCCCTTTTGGACACCAATTATAACATTGATGGGTGCCTCTGTTATTTCCAATGCAAGGCAGCATTTATACGTCTACAATTCGCAATTCAAAAAATTACTCACTGAGTTGACTTGCACCATCTGCTCTATGGCCTTGCCAGCCTGGCCATTCGTGCGCTTGTAGTCTTGCTTGGGAGCTTGTGCTTTTTCTCAAAGTGCTACACAGCAAGCGAGGAGGGTGTTGTGTAGAGACAAATGTAAAGAAAAAGAAAATCCACGTAGGCAGTGAAACACTCCCTACATCAATTGAGGAAAAGGGGCCACCTTTGTTCTAAGACCGAATGACCACCCCACCACGAAGTTTAGACCCGGAGAAGTACGGCAAGCAGAGAAAGAAGACAGGTCAGCAACAAGAAAGAGGGCAGGATCTGTAACACTTATGAAAAGGCAGAGCCCGGGATGTTACGGATGGCTATTGCTAGCCATATATACCTGTTACAGGATCATAGACTGAAAGACTGGAGTTCCAGACCTGCAACAGCAAGCTGAGTCAGCACTGTCAGCCTTCCTACCAAGGAAAGCCATGCCCAACAGCTACCTGCTGAGCACAACTAAAGTCTGCGTTATGGCAGACTAGCTTTATTAGCTGCTAGCAGCTGCAAACCACACAGAAGCCTGCGGAACTGCCCTCAGATCTACTTCGTAATTAGCAAATAGTGATTGTTGTAGTTGTGGAGGTGAGACAGGAGAAAGACTGTTGGGAGTATGGCTGTTGCATCTTGAATCAACATCTTTTCAAACGTGGTCCCTATTCTTACTTGTGCTTAGTTTTATTTCCGATCGTTTGGATATTTTTTTTGCAGTTAGAACAGTTGAGCAGGCCGAGCAGCCTTACTACCTGGCTGAAGGTCAAATCCCATTGTATCTTGTAACTTACTTGTGCTGAGTAGTGCTTCTCGTGGCCATGACCAAGGATGTCCTGCGGAGCATGCACTAGCACATGATGCAGCTTGACAGTACTCCAGGGGGAAGCAGGAACACGGTTTGTGGTTGGCTCCTCTTCATCATCCGTCTGTGTGTGCAGGTCATCCTACACACAAGAGTGGATTTTGGAGTGAACTGCCAGCATAGCAAAAAAGCAACCTTAAAAAAGACCAATCAGTGAGAAGCTTTTGCTTCACCTTGAAAGTGTTTAATTCATCTAAAACAAAATGCCCCCTGTGCTTGTTTGTCAGAAGAGGACTCCATGGCAGAACAATCCTTTCTCACCTCAAAAGCAAGAAAGCATTGTAACAAATGAGCATTTGAAGCACGCAGGTCCGTTGCTTGCTGCTGTGAGCCAACGTAGTCTAAAGGCCTCTTGTCCCCTGTATGTGTTTGCAAAGAAAAAAATGCATTTCGAGTTTTGCTTGCATTTATAAGGGTTTTTGCAAAAGGGCACCGGGTGAAAATGCATGCACACACCAGCTAACGTCATTTGGTGCAAGCGCCAAGCAATGGCGAGATCCATGGGCAGGTCAACACCACGAGCAACTGATGTAAGCCCAATCAATAAGTGAGGGAGCAGCTTGCTGACGTTGGCGTGCTCGTGACCTTGAACATGGCAAGCCTCAAAGAAATATCCCTTCTTTAAAGACAACGGTAGCTGCAAGTCATAGTACCTGCATCACACCATGAATGACATGAATACAGCATTATTTTGTGTCATTATAGATGAAGCGCAAAATATCTGTGCTGCACAGAAATGCTGGCACTGTGTGTGTGTGTGTGTGTGCGTGTGGGAGGGGGGGGGGGATATGTGTGGGTATGAGTGGGTAAAACTCCAGACATGCACATTTTCAAGCAGCTGCTTTTCAAGCAGCTGCAGCTTGAGTTGCAAAATCCCCAAAAAGACTCACCTGTCCATGCTGCCCAACCTCAAGTTCAGCTCTTTAGTAATCTCTGTCGCTCTTTTCTTACTGAACACCTTCCCCAAGTACAACTCAATCACTCGTAAGACAGTCCTTGTTACCCCAAGGCTGTTGTTGTGCAACTTTTTATGTGTGATCTTCTCGTGTATATCGACAATACCAAGACCCCAAAAAGAAGAGAAAACTGGATGGGTAGAGGACCTTGTGCTCAACTTTGATGACGTGTGATTATCGCCTTGTTGCCTTGCCGCAATAGTATTGACAACAAATGCCTTTTGTGACCTCTCCTTGCGCATCCTGTGAACGGCAAAAAGAAGCTAAAGGGATGGCAAGAAGGATGCCAAGGGGCATGAAGCTCAAGATAATTTGTTGGTGCGCTTTCCTCTTACACAATGATCCTTGCAACTTACGTTGTGGCCTCCAAATCTGTCAGCGTTCCCATATCCTTTGTGTGCCTGTAGCACCTCTGGCACTTGCAATTACAGTTGTGGCTGCAGAAGGTCCCCGCCACGGATGACAGCTGTAAAGGAGCCAATGTGGTAGCACTACCTCAGTCACTTGAACATGTAACTGCGCAAATGTGCGTTCATGTGTAGGTGATGCATTTATCAAAATCAGGTAGTGTTTGCCTTCATAATACATGCCCCCCATCTTGAAGCAAGTTCCTCCGGGTTGTCGCCGATGAAGTTCAGCACAACAGGTGCAACAAGGCGCTCTACACCATCAGGCCCTCTCATGGGTACTCCCGTGGTCATGCAATCTTTCAAAGGCTTGAGCAAGATGTTAAAAGATGTGTGGTAGAGCGACAGCTTCTTCAATGTATCTGCTTTATGAGGATCCAGCTGAGGCAAGTAAGCCACTGTCTCAATGCATTTGATCTTTTCAGCGTACACATATACACCGGATGGACAGAGCCTCCCTTAAGATTTACCACAGTTGCGTCAGCGTACAATTGAACAGCTGCAATGAATGCATGCGACCCAAGGATCATGCGCACATGTGCCTCTTCTCGCAGCCAAACAGATGTACCATGGGGCTCACTTTTGGCATGTGATGGATCACCCGAGTAACTGAAATTGGTGCCATGTGCCACACTGCCATACATCTTTACAATGCAAGCCATAATGTCACGCTTCCAAAACTTCACTGATTCTGTACCAGAAATCACAATATTAACACAAGCCCATCTCTCTGCCTCTGGTAATACTGCTGTGAGATGGTGCACAATGTCTTTTGCACAGCTGTAGGACACCTGCAATGCAGCAGGCAGAGCAAAAAAAACGCCGTGGAGGCGTCCACACCTGCGGACCCCTGGGAAAATGCCAGCTGGAAAACACAACGTCAGGATTACCAGGCTTGCTTAATCAGTAATTAATGCCTCAATACTTGCAAGCATTACCAAAGTGGCTTTCCAGTAAGCCAAGAACAATAGACCAAGGTCAGCAGGTTACTGATAAGCCAATTGGAAAGCACAGCGCCAGGCTTACCAGGCATGCTTAATCGGTAATCAGTGAAACTATAGAAAAAAGCATTACTGGGATAGCTTTCTAGTAAGCTAGGGAGTAAGCCATAAACACAAAGCTTACCGGTACCAGCTTTCTGATAAGCCAATTGGAAAGCACAGCACCAGGCTTACCAGGCTTGCTTAATCGGTAATCAGTGAAACTATAGAAAAAAGCATTACTGGGATAGCTTTCTAGTAAGCTAGGGAGTAAGCCATAAATACAAAGCTTACTGGTACCAGCTTTCTGGTAAGCTGGTGGAAAGGCTTCAACCCAGCCTTAACAGCCGGATTAGTAGTAAGCTGCGGTAAGCCTGTGCTTTCCAGTTAATCGGCGGTAAGCCTGCTCTGGTAATGCTTTTTTTAATAAATTTGGACCCAAAATCATAGCAAAAAGCATTACCATCCTTGGCTTACCATGGGTTAATGGTAAGCCATGGCTTACCAGCTCAATTATCAATCCGTCTTAATTGGTAAGCCATGTCTGGTAAGCGGTGGTAAGCTGTGGTAGGGGGGTCGGTAATGCTTTCCTACATTCCGACGTCAGTCTTTCAGGGTGTAATGGTTTGAATTGTTACAATGGGATTCAACCAGGTAGTTAGGAAAGGATAGCGGTACCTGCCTACAAGGGCAGCCAGACAGTTTGGCTGCTCGGCTTGCTCAACTGTTCCAGCCACAAAAAATATATGCGTGGATTCGGAAAAAAGGCCTCAGTCAAGACGTTTGACTGCTAGCCTTACAGAACCTATTGTAGTACACATTTCTAAACACTCAACAAATAGGATTCTCCCTAAATATATCTTCTCTCCGAGTCATGGTTTCCCTGACGGACAATTTTAGCTCACTTCTAGTCGCCCTGATGCAATATTAGTTGTTCTAATGAAAGAAGTGCCAAGGACCAATTCCTGGTATCCGTTGAGAAGTAGAGGGGGCACGGGGAGAACAGGGAACACTCAATGCCAGCCACTCCACCTGCTTTCAAGGTTCGTCACCCTAACCAGTTCCTTCCAGGACAGAGGTATATCTCTCTTGTGGAGGTCAAATACTGTGAAGACACCAGGCCCAAGAATCAGCTTGAGGCCTCCAAGCAGCAGCACCGCAACCTCAGCAACATAGGCTATGTCGCAATCTTCTAGGGCCTCAGCTCAGGTCACCCTCTCTTCCTGACTGTTTTGTTAGGTGTGGGCGGGGTCATCTACACCCCTCATACTTTGGAGCCTCTGAAAGAACTTAGTCTTGACACTCATAAAGCCACCAAGCTTGCACTGAAGCTTAATGCTCATTTTTACCACTGGCAGTAAGCTTGTAAACTTGCTCGCACCAGACGCGCCCTCAGAGATGTAAGAGCTCTGAGCTTTAAAGGCTTTAGAACAATTCTCTCAAAACTCAGCCACAGACACACCTAAAATGTCCCTTTGTGATTATGCAGATGACACAATGAAAGAAAAAGAAAAAACCACGTAGGCAGTGAGGACGCAAGGGTTACAAGGGGTTACAAGGGAAAAAAAGGCCTCAGTCAAGACGTTTGACTGCTAGCCTGTTCATAAATACACACGAGGTCATGAAGAAAAAAAGGAAGTTTGTTGTTATCCTGGTTTAGAAAAAAATGATATCCTGGGAATTCACATGGTGAATGGTGCCTAGACAGGGCATCCTGTGGGAGACGTGAAGGTGTAGGAAAGAGAAGTTGTGCTCAAAAAGTGAGGCATACTTTTGACGGAGAGAGCGACCCTGGGGATTGGAGCATCTGAACAACACATGTTTTTCATCTTGTACGTCATCAGAATCACAGATATCACAGACCGGAGAAGTACTATTGGACCAAGTAGCCCGTTCAACTCGGAGAGCGTGTACCCGCAGCCTGAATCTGGCAGTGTTGCGAAGGACATGATGGGGAAGATCCAAGTACATGTATTTAGGCATTGTATAAGGTGGGTGAATGGCATGTGCATTTCTGACAGGGAGAGCGCACCATTGATGGTAAGTCAGCCGCTTACTATTGCTTACTCTTGGATCAGGGGCTGTGAATTGGTTCCAATAGCCCAGGTGTCTAGATCTCAGGTCCACCACAAATTGACTGAGGTTCACAGGGTCACAAGCCATAATTTGACGTTTCATCAGATCAGAGTGAGTGTGTTTAGCCAGAGATATTCCTATCATAGGAAAGTGGTTCATTAAAAATGTGAGTAACGACTCCATCCTTTACGCAAGGCACGCCGTTATGCCCGGGATAAGAAGAAAAACTACGTAGGCAGAAGGATCTCTCCCTACATCAATTAAGGAAAAGGAGACACATTGACTCAAAGTTGCAACCCCTATATCTGTCTTGCCGGGGCAACTCCAGCCGCCCTAATGCGATCTTGGTCACTCCTCACCCCACTAACCCAAACAGACCACCCACTTCACCCTCACACCGAGTACTGCGCAGTATGGGGAGTACCACAACTCCAGCCCGTCATATTCACTTGATAGAAATCAAATACTGCGAAGATACGAGGCTTGGTGCCCAGCTAGAAGCCTCACAGCAACAACACAGTGAACTTTGCAAACAACTCCAAGGTGCAGAGATCACTATCCACCCAATCCTCCTGGGTGTGGGTGGGACTATCTACACTGCCCATACCCTTGATCAATTCAAAAAATTAGGGATTGACTCACAGAGATCTGAAACACTTGGAAGAAAACTCCATGCCCAATCTGTACAATTTGCGCACAAACTTACCTCTACCACGTCGGAAAAGTTGTAACTGTTGAATACGGCTTGAATCAACCAGAATCAACCAGAAAAAAGCCGGTTGAAACAGCCCGGGCCTCGTGTAGAAAATGGTTGATTCAACTACGGTTGATTCCTCATTGATTCAATGGGAAAAATGGTTGATTCAACTATAGTTGACTTCCTCTCGAAACAACTGCTGATCAACTGTGGTTGATTCTGGTTGATTCAACTGCTGATCAATTAGGTTGATTCAACTGCTGATCAATTGTGGTTGATCTGAGAAAAAGGCTGCGAGGTGTGTGGAATGCTGATGCCTTGGCAGAACATGGTGACCACATGAACAAATTAGCCAAATATCATCACTGGATGGCACTTCCTTTGAGACCCTTGTCTGTTCATGGTGCGCCCTTTTTTGTCCCCAGGTATTTGCATCTTGATTTGGGTAAGCGCACGCTAAGAAACATAGCACGTTTTCGCTTACATGCTCATACTCTAAGAGTTGAGACATCACTTTGGCAGGAGCACACATCAACTTGTGATAAATGTGAACAAGGACTCCAAGATGAAAAGCATGCCGTATTCCTTTGTTCTTGCGCTTCTGTGTGCTCTCTTCGAAGGGCTCATGCACAGTTATTTTCTGACTTCCCCTCGTCTTATAGAATTTTTCTGGACGAGAAAGGCACTTTCTACTATTCTCAAGTTAGCTCTGAGGATGCTATTCATTTCTTGCAGAAACAAACTAATGACACTTATCGTTTTATTTCCGATCTCATGGATATTTTTTGGGCAGTTGAGCAAGAAGGAGGGCATGGTTGTTCAACAAGGACTACCAGATTAACTTGCTTGTCAGGAAGAGATATGGCTGTGCCTTTAGGTAGGAACCACGCACCCCCAGAGGTGCTCTTGAGACAAGGTGCTGAATCTGGGTGGGTTCCTCAACCTGACTGCTTGGAGACTCCTAGTACAACAGTTTTGGAAGGAATGGTCGGGTCCCACATCAAGAAATTAAATGCGAGTGCTTCATCTGGATTAGACGGTATTCCTATACCCTTCCTTAAACATGCCTGTTTGCCCATTGAGCGTGGTCGGAGAGTGGATCATGTTAACGTGCTGGTGCCTCTGATAGCACGCATGTTCAGGGTTTTTCTGAGTAAAGCTAGGATCCCTGCATGTTGGAAAGTGGCAAAACTGAGTCCCCTTCACAAGAAGGGAGCTTTATCAAATCCAGGGAACTACAGGATGATTGCTGTCAGTGGGGTGATGTACCGTATTTATGCCAACGTGCTAAAAGACTTGGTGACGGATTGGTGTATCCAAAAAAATAAGGTCCCAGACACCCAATTTGGTTTTTACCCCGGTAGGAGCACTCTGCATCCACTCTTCATCCTGAGGCACTTAAGACATGCTGCAAGAAAGCTCAAGCCACGGCAATCACCTAGGCTGCATGCTGCCTTCATTGACTTCTCTCAAGCCTACGACACTGTGCCCCGTTTGCAACTTTGGGACCATCTACAACGCATTGCCATGCCTGCACTACTTCTCCAGGCAATTAAGGAAATGTACCAGGATGATGAATATATTCTGATGGATGGGGATAAAAGGGCAAGTGTGCGTCCAACAAATGGAGTCAAGCAAGGTTGTCCCCTGTCCCCTCTCCTGTTTTCTCTGTACATCAATGATATGGGCAGAGATATTAGTGAAGGTATCAGAGGTGCTGTGACAGGGGATGGAGTGAATGGCGTTTCATACATGCTATATGCAGACGACTTGAGTTTAACTACCAATGACCCAGGTGAAATGCAAGTTATGCTGAATAGATTACGAGCTTATGCAATGAGAAAGGGGCTGACTGTCAATACATCAAAGTCAGAGGTCATGCATTTTAATAGTAGGTCGTGTTCTTCTCTGCCTACTTTCATGTATGGAGACGTGGCTCTTCCAGAGAAAGAGCAGATTCGATACCTCGGTATGCTTGTGGACAAGCACATGAATCTGAAGGTGTCTGAGGAGCATGCAGTGCGGCCTTACATGGCTGCCCAGCAAAGGATCAAGGAATTTGTGCATGAACATGATCTAAAGAATAGGCCGCATGCTCTGATTTGGCTCTCTAAGGTGTATGGCATTCCGGCTGGGATGTACGCGTGCCAAGTGTGGGGTACAGAGTACTTACGAGAAGGCAGTGAATTCAAAAGCCATTTGCAAAAAAGGCAACTATGCTCTCTAAGGCGTTTTCTAGGTGTGAAAAGTACTGCCACGAACTGGCCAGTATTGAGAGAGTGTGGTCAAGAGCCCTTACAGTTTTATTGGTTTAGGGCTACTATTAAATTTTTCAACAATATGCTCAATTCTAACAGTAAAACATTATGCCAAGTGCTGAAGGCAGATTTACACCTTGCTGATATGGATGAGTCTTGTTGGTCTGCTCATGTATCTAAGTCATTTAATGGCATGCGCAATGAGGAGGTGTTTAAACGGAAATTACTGAGTGCTTCCAAGATACCCATGCAAGATTTTTTAGGGGATTTGAGGTACAGACAGCAGAAGGTTTGGAGGGAAGCAGACGCCCTAAGTCCCCGAGAGGTGAACAGAAAAGCAGTGACTTACCATCATTGGTGTGGAGTACCTTTGAATCAAACAGGACGCACACCCTTCTGTATCCCATCATATTTGTTTAAGGATCTGGATAAAGGAGTCATGAGGAATGTGAGTAGGTTTAGGCTTCGTGCCCACTGCTTGAAGGTCGAGTCCTGTAAATGGTTGGGTGGTTCAAATATTTGTGATAAGTGTGGATGTGCTGAAGTCCAGGACGAGAAACATGTTCTTTTCTACTGCAATTGCTATGAGTTGTGTGAGCTGCGCAGAAAATACAAGGACCTGTTCATTGATCTTTTTAAACCGTTACACACTTTTGCCCAGCTTCCAAACACTGATTTTGTTCCTTTCTTGGCGAGCTTTCACGTTGTGACTAATCTTGAGGTCAATGTTTTTCTAAATCAAGACTCGCACAGATTTTCAAAATTTTTGTCTGAACTGGTTTCAATTTTTGATGCTGGATGAGAATGTATCACCAGCAGCCGATCAGCCAGATTTTCGGGCTGTAGGCCAACCCCCTTGTAACCCTTGTGCAGTTGAGCAGACCGAGCAGCCAAACTACCTGGCTGAAGGTCAAACCCCATTGTAACTCATTGTAACTTGTAACTCATTGATCAATTAGGATGATTGATTCAACCATAGTTGATTCCCCTCGGGCCTCGAATTGGATTTGGTTGATTCAACTGTGGTTGATTTGCTCTTGAATCAAGTGGTGTTCAAGACTGGTTGTTTTCTGGTTGAAACAACTAGCCTTCAATCCAGTTGGTTGATTCAATGCTGTTGATTCCACCCGGGCCTCGAGTTGGATTTGGTTGATTCAACCGTGGTTGATTTGCTCTTGAATCAAGTGGTGTTCAAGAGTGGTTGTTTTCTGGTTGAAACAACTAGCTTTCAATTCCAGTTGGTTGATTCAATGCAGTTGATTCCACCCGGGCCTCGAGTTGGATTTGGTTGTTTCAACTGTGGTTGATTTGCTCTTGAATCAAGTGGTGCTCAAGACTGTTTTTTATTTTCTGTTGAAACAAGTGTCTATCAAGTGCATGAACATCAAGCATGTAATAGCCAAATAGGCGTAAAGCAATAGAAGTCAAACAATTAGAATCCAGCCTTGCAAGATGACATAGCAAGCCCTACATGTTGTCCAACAGAGTTGCATGGCACACAGGACCGCGCCATGCCAAAGTTGCATGCACGCAAGAAAGACTCAGCCTAAATGTTTTAAGGTAATGATCTACAAGGAGCACGCAGCATGCCAAACTCAGCCGAAAACTAGTGCGCAGCTCAATACTCGATGCAATCCATACAGCAAACTTTCAATCACTCTCCCTTCATATGAGCATCCAAATGAAGGAATTAGGCTGTAGCATTTCCCCCTTCCACTCTCACGGATTTTACTTCCTTCAAATGCAGCCACCTCAGCTTCATGCTGCTCCATCATTTCCCTCTATCAAGGCTCGCTCTGTTGGCCTTGCTGCTTCTCTTGGAAGGGGTCGATGAGATGCATTTTAACCTGCATTCACACAGACAAGAAAGAGAGAACAGAGCATCAAGGTTAGTTCTTTGTTACCTTCCTATGTGCACCTTAGAAATCAGCTTTTCTCCCTTGCGTAATGCACAAGCAATGAATACTGCTGCCTTGAAAGAAGCCAAATGATACGCCGTCCCTGCAATAGCAAGTGCAATACCTCACATACAAAACCATGAAGTCAAGGCAACATGTTCCTTTTATTTAAACAATCCGATGCCGCCTTAATACACATACCTACTCTGTGCCAAGGCCCTCTTCCCATCTTTACATCTAACCCATGACGCAATCCCAAACACAAATAAATACATGGCAGTTTGCTCCACTTGAACTCACCACCAATGCCGTGAAAGCCAGCGCCTTGAAAGTTAAGACCAGCATGTCAATGACCTGCATTGCCTGCAAGTTGACCTGCCCACCGAAGGTCTGTGCCACATTAAAACAAAAACGGCAGGTTGTCGAATAGAATTTTGACCCTGAGGAATGCGGCTGATAGGTAGGTCTCCCACTGCGAGCAAGGAGGCAGGAGTGGACGGGTAGGGTCAGAGGGCAGTATGAAAGGCTTTCATTCACACATGTACACAGATATGCAAGTGATAATGACGGTTCCTTATCAAGTGACATGATTTTGCAAACAAAGCACGCCTGCCACTTGACTGTAAAGTAGCATCAGCTCTAATGACTTGTGCAACTCAATGAGTTGCTCAACCAACGCACTGGATACCTTTGTAGGCAGTAAAGAGAGAGGGCACCCGATAAGAGAGTAGGGCAGCATATGAAAGATGAGGAGGGCATTCATGTCATGTGCCACAAATACCACCAACACAACCATGCCCCACACACTCACACTCACTCTCGCATGCATGCATTAAGTATCACCTCTTTCACACCTGATACAAGGAACAAATGTGCACTGAGGAGCGTAGTGGCTACTCAAAGCGAAGGAAAGCAGGCTGCATTCACTCCGGAGAACGTGTAGCTGCCCTAGCACCTAGTGCGTAACAGAATATGCTCAACATGCAAAGTAAAACCATGGAAGCACATCTAGCTCAAGCACACAAACTTACCACAAGAGTGGACATCTATCCAAGTCGCTCCCCTCTCTTCGGCCTCCACAGCTGCCAAGACCACCAACCATCAGCCAACCACCGTGGACGATATGGTAGACCCTGACTATGCCTCCATAAGTTTTGAGATAGCTAGCCCCACAATCTTCTGCAACACGCACACAGGTGTTTTTGCTTAGCAAAGCCACATTAAAATCATGTATTCAGCAACATGCAAAAAGCGGATACCTTCCCATTCAATCATGTCACACCTTTCAATCTCTGAATGCTTTCCATGCCTCCAATGAATACTTTGGATGGATTAATTGTAATGATGCTTCATGGAACACTCAGCGAGGTGCGGGTAAGAACGGCCACACTGTTCCTCGGGCATTCATGCAACATGCGCAAGTACTCCTGCAAGATACTTCTGACACACAAAAGCACAGCAATCTTTACTAACTCAGCCTGGGCCTGGCAATCGATCATCATGCCCTAGGCATCCAAAAAAACAATAAGGTACATCAGAACGCAAATGTCCTCCAATGTTCACAGCGGGAGATGACTGCCCATCATACATTCCCTATGTTCCAGGCACTTACCGCTGCACATTCCCCATAAAGCACAGAGACAGGGGATTGTGCTGGTGTCAGGGGTGGCACTGTCTGCCCAGTTGATGCCACCTCCCCACTGGACCTTCTGTGTGATGGCACACAGCCAGCTGTGGATGTGGGTTGTTCATTGGCGGTTGTATGGAGCCCCTGAAGGCACACAGTACAGCCAAATGCATGTTAAGACAAATCCATGGAGCTGTGATTCGGCTGGTAAAGCATGGGCTCAACATCAGGGGAGCTGGAACACCTAGACCTGCGGGACACCTCATCACTTCATGGCAAGGACAACTTTGTGTGGGATGCTGCCCGTACTCCTCATCCTCGCCTCCATTTCCTTCATGCTGCCCAGGGAGGGGGCACTGCGACAGACATCCCGAGTCAATCCCCCTGCCCCGGCAAGCCTGCTCCAACCCTGTGCCGTCACACCTCATGCCCTGTGCTCCAACCTATTACGCAAGACCATACGTTCCAGGATTAAGGCAGCCCTGAGGCTGTGGGTGATGCTGCACGCACATGCAGGCTGGTCAAACAACTAACCTTTGCGCGTTCATTCCCTGCTCGGCCGCTCCCCCAGCGAGACCTTCAAGCGATAGATGTATCTCCTACAGGCACCCGGATTACACATAGGAGGGATGACCAGGGCGGGGGGACAGGAGCCCTGGCATGTCGTGACGATGCCCGGGCCCAGCGGTTGACAGTTGTGGCCTATTCCTTGGGTACCCATCGTTGAATAAATGTTCTATGCACAACAGCGATTGCCGTGTAATGAAAGACCTGCAACAGAAATGTCTCGCAACGACCTTTTTTTAGACCTGCAGACCCAGGGCGTGTTTACAACAGTTGGGTATGGGGTAATTAGAAATTCAAAATTAGCAATTGCCCAACAATTGCGTTTACAAACCTTGGTAATTTTCTTGGGTAACCCGAAAAAAAATTGGGTATTTCTGAATTTCTTTTACCCGACCCCCCCCCCAGGAGTAATTAGAAATTCAGAAATTCTCCCGCCCATGGTGCGGTAAGAGTACGAGGCCGATTGGTATCCGGGGCCAAATGGAACGTAGAGGCGTCTCCGCAACATGGATGCAAGCAGGAGGAGCCCAGCAACCCAGTCAAATGTAGGAGCTAACCCCCAAACCCTGACTGCAGCAGGCCAGCATGCTTTGGTTGCGCCTCCAGGTCCTGCTCTTGCACGTGCTGCTCTTGGTGAGGGAACTCAAGCCACTGAGGGAAGTCTAGAACATCCTCATTGACATCAGGAGGCCCTTCTATCCATCTTTGATACTCCATGGCTTCTATGCTTTTGAATCAAAAGCCCATGCGTAGTTTGAATCAAAGGATGCAATTGGAATAGCTTACCCCAAATTGTAAACTCAAACTGGAGTAATTTTTAATAAATTCTTTTTACCCCGGGTAAAGAAATTACAATTTCGCATATTACCCAATTCTGGTTGTAAACAGGCCCCCAATTATATTTTGAAATAAATTTCTCAATGAATTAATAGGACCAACTTGCACAACCTACATGCGAGGGGAAAAGTCAGTTCTATGCAGGTCGCCCCCATACAACCCTCCCTTTAATAGGCAAACTGTCTCACATAGAGTTTTTCAATTAGCGTTTTTCAACCATATTTCAGCATCCCCTGCACCATTGCAGGACCTAAAAAGTGCGCTGGATAGCTAATTTTTCTCTACAACAGTCTACAAGAAGGTGTAAGCAGGGTGGGGTGAGGTGCAGCGGACAAGAGCCTTTTCTTTGTGGGTTTTTAATGCATCTTTACTATCATTTTTCACTTTTCTGACAAATTCACACAAACAAATACTGAAGATTGAATAGGACGACCCTTTATTTCTTGATGTATTACAACTTGTAATTTACCACTGCACTGCAGTGACTGCAGTGGTTATTTACATGCCACTGGTGATTTGCAAACAAATTACCATTATCAGTAGTATGTAAATTTAGTTACTTGGATGATCATTTATGGATGGCCATGATCTATGAATGAAAGGTGGGGAAGGGAAAAGACTCTTTTATAATATAATCGGATTATATTGATATAGCTGGCATGCCTAAGTACCAGGGCAGTTGAGCTGCATTAAAAAGGTTCCATGTGTTAAACTAAATCAACCTAAAAAAGTTTGTCAATCAGAAAGGACATTGTCACAGACTCTGGTGGACTCTGATGGGCTCTGGGCCCATCTCAAAAAAAGTGACTCGTGATGAGGCTCCACCAAAACGATAGATTCTTATTGTAATACTTATGAAAAGGCATTGCCCGGGATGCAACATAAGGTAATCAAAGGCCTTATATGGTTGTTACACTTATAAACACTTGCACCAGTTGGTTTGCTTAGACACTGGTTTTTGGCAAAGCAATTGAAATCAGTGGCACTCTTGAAGTGGCACCACTAGTTGGCAACGTTGCCAAGTCGACTTGTGCCAACTTGCTCCAGACCCTCATTAACACTTGTTCTAAAACTTTGTGATGGAGGGTACTCACGGCTCTTCGGAGCCAATGTGTCTCCTTTTCCTTAATTGATGTAGGGAGAGTTTTCTCTGCCTACGAAAGAAAAGAAAAACTACGTAGGCAAAGGAAACTCTCCCTACATCAATTAAGGAAAAGGAGACACATTGGCTCAAAAGAGCCGTGAGTCCCCTCCACCACGAAGACTACAAAAAGATTATCCTAATGGGGATCTGGAGGGTTATTGGAAGCACCCGGCTCCAGAACCTGGCTGTGAGAAGCATCATTTTCCATAGCACGTCTAGTGGTAACAAGCTTATGGGCATACAAGGGTTACAAGGGTTACAAGGGAAAAAAAGGCCTCAGTCAAGACGTTTGACTGCTAGCCTGTTCATAAATACACATGAGATCATGAAGAAAAAAGGAAGTTTGTTGTTATCCTGGTTTAGAAAAGTATTGATATCCTGGGAATTCACATGGTGAATGGTGCCTAGACAGGACATCCTGTGGGAGATGTGGAGGTGTAGGAAAGAGAAGTTCATTTAAGCACCCTATGTGGGCATTGAAGTCCCCGCAAATGATGACATGTGGTGTCACTGTTTTGGCTAACAAAATCTCCTCACCCAGCGTGTAAAAAAGATTGTCAATTTCCTGAGCAGGCCTAGTGCTGCTTTGAGGGTTTAGGTAGGTGGCACACATCAGGACGTCTTCCTCCAAGTCAAAGAGTCTTTTATCACATCTGATCCAGAGGCCTTGTATGTTTTGAATAGTTTTTTGTAGTGAGCAAAATTCAGCCACTTGATTTGAAGCAAGAACAGCAACTCCATACCCTTTTAATCCTTGATAACCAGTAGGAATGTGTGTCTGTCCAATGAGTGTGTGTTCAGGAAGGTATTGTAGGAGCCTCTGAGTCTCGTTGGTTCTAGTCTCTGTCAAAATTATTATGTGGTGTTTTGAAATCTGCAGCACAAGTTCCTCATGCTTCATATCCTCTTCAGTCGCTGGAATACCATTACAGTTTACTGATAGCAAGTCAAGCCTTGACCGGCCACCCCTTCAGCTCTGATTCACACGACTGGGGCCTGGGTTCCCATTATTGTTGTTGTTGGTGGTGGTGGTGCGCAGCATTTTGCGTGCCCCTCCCGGTCGTTCTTCCTCCCTCTCCCTGACGCCGGTATTCCTTCCATCCATATTGATATCGAGGCGCTCAGTAGGTGGGATGATTGCCTTAATCTTCTCATATATGTATGTGTGTTCCTGGTTCAGAAGGTTGGTAGGGTCAAACTTGAATCCGCCCATGCCCTGATTCAGTTTTTCATCATAAGGGATGTGTTCCCACACAGGGTAAGAGTATGTGAGGGAGTTTCCTGAGCGTGAGAAAGCTTCCTTGCGGTCAGAAAAAGAGAGGAAGAGGTTGCTGCCATTCATACCCTCATGCACCTTCAGGTTTTTCAGCTCATGGTGTTCAGAGATTGTGCTCAGCAGTGAGGTACGAATGGCTTTTACCAACTTCTGTCTGGCCAAGGTGACAGTAGTCTTCTCTCGTGTGAGGTACAAGCCACGTGGTAGGAGGTTGCGTCTGCTGTTCACAAAGTTGGTCACAGCCAAGGTCCCAGCTCGTCCCGTCATACCCGTGTCAATACGGAATGCTCCAGCCACTTTGGGGTGCTGGGAAATCTTGGATGTATCGTACTGTAGAGTGTCTGCAATCTTCTGAGGAGTGTCATAGGTAGAGGTTGCACCATCTGCTGGTTTCACAAAGGCATAGCCGGAGATGGCGTCAATGGCGGGTTGTTTTGCTTTGTTTTCCAGGTTCCATAGCTTTTGCAAGTACGTGGGGTCGGCAGTAGGGCCAGAAGAACGTGTGGTAGAAGAACGTGTGACAGATTCACGAAGATTCGAGATGTCAGTAGCAATGTGTTCAACCCTTTGGGCCAAAGCAGCGTGTGCCTGCCGTCCTGCATCAATGTCTGAGCGCTGCTGCGTGATAATGTCTCGCATCTCATTCGTGACTTCATGGACTTGTGTGGACAGGTTTGCAACGCTTAAAGCCACCTTTTCTTCAGTCGCGGTCATCATTGTTCTCATATCAGTCATCATCGTTCTCATCTCAGTAAGTAGCTGTGTGTTAGGCATGTCTTGTGCCATCATTGCGTCTGTATGTGGGGAGGGAGCGTCAGAAGCCAGTGAGGCGAACCGGTTCCTCAATAAGAGGGGTCGTGTGTACAAGATACGTCGAGCAGGGGAGGATTATTTCAAAATCACCATGTGTTAGTTTTTTTTTTTGAAGCTTATGGGCATACTGAACCGAATGGGCATGGAGTTTTTGAGCAAGTTTATGGGCCCGTTGATGGTCCAGTCCAAGTTGTTTAAACTGGTTCAAGGTATGATCAGTATAGCAGCCTACGTAGTGTTTCTTTTCTTTATACTATACTTTTCTAACTTGCGAGCTTCCAATTGAACCTACTAGAAAAAAGGTTGTCTTAAGATGCTGAAGTGCCTCAACTAGAACTAAATCTAATTGTACTGCTGTATCTCTATAGTATAAGCCACGCTCAGCATAAGTCAAGCTATTTCTCCTCTTGAAGGAGGCATGTATGCATGTCACCTGTCCTGCTTGCCATATGGCATGCATGGAACACTGTTTCCCAATACTCCTCGAGCAATACACATAAGAGCTGCCTAAAGATTGGTGGCAAGCCATGACAATTGAGAAGAATAGCTTCCTAGGGGCTCTAGAGGCAAGATCAACAAAAATGGTTGAAACACCCATTGAATCATTGAGGAATCAACCAGCCTCTTGATTCAACCATTTCCTGGTTGATTTTAGTTGATTCAACCAAAATGGTTGATTCAAGCAGGAATCAACCAGACCCCATTGATTCAATCCGGTTGAATCAACAGTTGCAACTTCTCCGACGCAGACGTGCCACTGAAAATAAAAACACGCATCATAACACTGGTGCCCTGGAGCAGCGTGCTGCCAGAAACCCACCTGATCCACGTTAACTCCCCTCTCATCTTCTGGTGGGGGAGACTCACGGCTCTTTGAGCCAATGTGTCTCTCTTTCCTTAATTGATGTAGGGAGAGTTTTCTCTGCCTACATAGTTTTTTCTTTTTCCTGTGAACCTCCTTGGTGAGGTCCTAGCAAGCTTGCTAGCTAGGGAACCTTTCCTTAATGCACACAGCTGGACCTCGCTTGCGTAGTCTTTTCTTTGTAAATCCTGTATTTCATGTACCTTCAAGCATCCATTGAGTCCTTTTTCACTTGTGTTTGCATTTGAAGTGTGAACTCGTTGTGGAAAGGGCAAGCATGCATGTTAAACAACTCCTGTCACACGGTGTTTGTGATGCGCACATACACAACACACACCAGCAGATGATACAACAGTGGGTGGTGGTGTTGAAAAACACCGTTTGTTGTTGTTGGCGTGGAGGGGATGCCTGCCCTTGGGCTTCAGGAAGCTGAGAACCCAAGCAGTCCGCGTGCCCTCCCCCCTTTCAGCAGACTGCTTAGCCTCCGAAGCCGTACAGGGTGCGGCCCTGGCGCTTGAGCGCGTACACCACGTCCAGTGCGGTCACGGTCTTGCGCTTGGCGTGCTCGGTGTAGGTCACGGCGTCGCGGATGACGTTCTCCAGGAACACCTTGAGCACGCCGCGCGTCTCTTCGTAGATGAGGCCGCTGATGCGCTTCACGCCACCGCGGCGCGCCAGGCGGCGGATGGCGGGCTTGGTGATGCCCTGGATGTTGTCGCGCAGGACCTTGCGGTGGCGCTTGGCGCCCCCCTTGCCGAGCCCCTTGCCTCCCTTTCCACGTCCAGACATGATGTGGTTGTTACTGAATTGCTGTGAGTGAAACGACTAAACGAAACTTGATTCTGTGGAGAACGTGCCCCTTGTTTTGTATGGGTTGCACAGGAACAGGAAGTGCAGGTCCTGCTGATACGGTGTAGTACTTGGATCGGCAGGACCAACTGCATCCAGGATGCAGTCAGAGGGCTGAGTTACTAAGATGGTCCAGCGAATTTAACACCAAACCCGTTCAAATCCCATTCAGCAAGCACACCCATTTAATACACCAGTAGCAATGGCCCGCACCAAGCAGACCGCCCGTAAGAGTACCGGGGGCAAGGCACCCCGCAAGCAGCTGGCCACCAAGGCCGCCCGCAAGTCCGCGCCCGCCACCGGTGGCGTGAAGAAGCCCCACCGCTACAGGCCCGGCACCGTGGCGCTGCGCGAGATCCGCAAGTACCAGAAGTCCACGGAGCTGCTCATCCGCAAGCTGCCCTTCCAGCGCCTGGTGCGCGAGATCGCGCAGGACTTCAAGACCGACCTGCGCTTCCAGTCCAGCGCGGTGCTGGCGCTGCAGGAGGCCGCGGAGGCGTACCTGGTGGGCCTGTTCGAGGACACCAACCTGGCAGCCATCCACGCCAAGCGTGTCACCATCATGCCCAAGGACATCCAGCTGGCCAGGCGCATCAGGGGGGAGCGCGCCTAAGCAGCAGCGTGAGGGCTAGGCAGGTGGGGGAAGGAGGAGAGCATGCTCAGCATGGCTTCTCCCCCTCATGTGCCTCCCACACCCAAAAATCAAACGGTGTTTTTCAACACCACCTCCCACTGTTGGATTCCCATAGCTGGCCTAGTTTTGAAGCCTGGACTGAGTTTCCTGCATGCTTAGTGATATTGAAGTCAGTTCAGTAAGGTAATGAAAAAATAAAAACATGGAGGCAGTGAGAACAAGGAATAGAATAAGTTAGGGCAAGGGAGACTCTCCCTAAAAAAAGAAAAAGCTATGTAGGCAGAGAAAACTCTCCCTACATCAATTAAGGGAAGAGAGACATATTGGCTCAAAAAGCTGAGTGTCTACCTCCCAAGAGGGAAGCTAGTGTGGGTCTGGTGGGTTTCTGGAAGCTTGCAGCACCAGAATCATGTCGCTTTTTTTATTTCAATAGCGCGTCTGGTAGAGGTAAGTTGTTGCGCATATTGTACCGAGTGGGCACACAGCTTTTGTGCAAGCTTGGTAGACCTTTGCAGGTCAATCCCTTGTTTTTTGAATTGATCCAAGGTATGGGCAGTATAGATAGTCCCACCCACACTCACTGGCAGGATTGTGTGGAGGGTGATCTCGGCGCCTTGAAAGAAAGAAAGAAAAGAAAAACTATGTAGGCAGAGGAAACTCTCCCTACATCAATTAAGGAAAAGGAGACACATTGGCTCAGAAGAGCCGTGAGTCTCCACCACAAAGCTACAAGGAAGAAAAAGGTAATGTGGATCTGGAGGGTTACTGGAAGCCTTCTGAGCGCCTTGAAATTGTTTGCACAGTTCACTGTGTTGTTGCTGTGAGGCTTCTAGCTGGGTACCAGGTCTCGTATGTCTGCAGTACCGGTATTTGATTTCAAGGGTTACAAGGGGGGAAAAAAGGCCTCAGTCAAGACGTTTGACTGCTAGCCTGTTCATAAATACACATGAGGACATGAAGATAAAAAGGAAGTTTGTTTTCATCCTGGTTTAGAAGAGTATTAATATCCAGGGAATTCACATGGTGAATGGTGCCTAGACAGGACATCCTGTGGGAAACATGGAGGTGTAGGAAAGAGAAGTTGTGTTCAAAAAGTGAGGCATACTTTTGACGGAGAGAGCAGACCTGGCCTAGCAGTCAAACGTCTTGACTGAGGCCTTTTTCCCTTGTAACCCTTGTTAAAGATTTGCTCAGTGATGTACAGGTCATGCTGAGCCAGACGGTCTGCACTGCCTACATCCATGTGTAAGAGGTTTGACCCATAAGAGCCTTTGCTGGCCATTTTCAAAATCATTCTGCTGGCAAAGTTGTGTCGCTCAAATGACCATGTTACGAATGGCGGGGTGTTGGCAACCTAGAGAACGTGGGGGGCGCTATCCATATGATGACATTCTGAAAGAGGGCATACAAGGCTAGTGGATCTTTTGAAGCGTACCGCATGTTTTTGGTTGTTTTGGGTTGGTAGAGGGTGCCTGCGTTCCCGCGCATGCGCGGGAATGGGAGATGGTAATAAGTGTAATAGCCTATTACACTTATCCTTATATTATTATTATCATTATCATTAACAAGCGGCGCCAATTGAAAAAGAAGCTCAGCCTTATCAGGTTTATTCAATCCCTCCTCACATCTCTTGCCATCAACCAATCAGACAGCATCTCAACCATTCTACAACAAAACAAGGAAAACCTAGCTCTCCATACAGCCATCACTAAACGGCCTTAAGCATGACCTTCCTCCCATTCAACAACTGGGGGACCTGTCTGACAGCGCAAAACAAGCTATGACCTATATTGATGAAACTCGCAACAGGGAAAACCACAATGTGGCTCGTAAAAAACTGCAAAAACTAATCAATACAAATCCCAAACGAGCACACAAGGAGATTTTAAAGGATAAAAACGCCCAACCAAGAGCAGGGCTTCAGGCTCTACGGGACCCAGAGACCGGCAACATTGAAACTGAGACTACCAACAGGCCCAGATTGTAGAAAAATATTACACAGAAGTTATGAAGCCTGTTAACATTAAACATGGTAAATATCTACCAGAAGAAGCACCACGCAATTATCCTTGGGAACAGGCTGGCAAACGTGAGCCTGTGTCCGATCCTTTTACCCTACAGTCACATATTACAAAAGGAGAACTTGAAGGTAACAATCAGAGGACATGGCTTCACTCCAAAATCATGGATAACAGTGCCTTCAATGAATGCATCAAAACTCTTAGTAACAACAAGTCACCAGGTCCAGATGGCGTAGTAAATGAGATACTCAGGATGCTTCCCCCTGAAATTCAAGAGAATATCCACAAACTCTTCATCATTATGTGGGCCACCCGCCTCACCCCGGTATCCTGGAAGACTAGTGAGACTATTCTCATTGACAAAAATAAAGGAGAAGAGACAGAAATATCTAGCTACAGACCCATTGGGCTTGCCAACACACTCTACAAACTGTGGACACGTATGGTCACTAATACACTCTATGAATATGCAGAAGCACACTCTCTCTTGAGCTCTACTCAAGCTGGTTTCCGTAATCAAAAAGGCACCATCCACCAGCTCCAGAGTGTCATCATGGGACTTGAAGACGCCAAAACTTTTGGGAAAGATATTTACGCCCTCATTGTCGATTTCACCTCCGCATTCAACACTACTGACCACGACAGGATGCTCTGGATAATGTATGACTTGGGCTTCCCCACTGATGCTATTGACACTGTCAAAAATCTCTATGAAAGCGCCACCACCCAAGTTAGATTGCCCTCGGACGTAGCACTGAAAATTTTCCTGTTGAAAGAGGTACAATTCAAGGAGATACACTTTCACCCTTCCTCTTCTTACTCTATATGGAACCTCTTTTAAGATGGCTACATGTAGGGGGACGCGGTTACAAACATGGCTGCACCTCAGGCCAAAACGTCACTGATACCCACCTTGCTAATGTCATTAGCAGCGCTGCCTTTGCAGACGACCTTCTCTGCCCCACTAACACAATCCAGGACCTCAAAGTACAAGGCTGTAAACTCACTCTTTACTCTGACTGGGCTGCACTAGTTATTTCTGGCAGCAAAACAAAAGCAACGGGCATCTTACACAGCCACCCTGGAAAAGATCAAAATGGGGTTACACCCTCTCAAGCTCTCTACCAACAACTCAAAGGAAAAATAGAAATTCAGAGACAAAAGGCCCAGTTTCTTGCATCCCATGAGCCTTTCCTATATCTTGGTGTTGAAATCACCATGGACTTAAACTGGAAGCACCAAATTCAACGCATGCCCTGTAACCTCAGAAATAAGCTTAATAACCTTGACTCCTCCTATGCTTCCCCACGTCAATCGCTTGACATTGTCCGTACAGCCATTATCCCTAGCCTTGCCTATGCTTTTTCATGCTATCAACACTCGGAAGCAGAAACTTGACATAGAGCTGCGTAATAAGGTAACCTTTGGCGTACACCCCACCAATCCACAGGTAGATATCAAACCCACCGGATGTTGTGAATTTTGGCTCCGTGATGTTGACCTTGTCAAGTACAAAATAGAACAAATCCCTAATCAAATATCTTCAAACACTGAATCACACAGCCCTCACCCTCTTGCTCCACCTCCCCTCGTCCTCCCAGAAATATACAAATCGTATATGGCCTGCATTTATAACACACTAGGAAAATGCATCGGAATGATAACCCCCAGCCGTTTCCAAATTCTTTACAAGGCGTTCCATAAGGCCAAACTTGCTGGCTTGCATGGAGCCATAACTCCTGCTCCTTCTAGCTTCGCATCTGAGCTGCAGGGTCTCCTTACCCGCAAGGCTGTGCTAGAAAACAAGTACGCTAGCAAAAAGATTAAAGACTCCTTTTCGCGATCCCTGCCCACCCACATCCATACTGCCCTCCAGAAATGGGCCCTGGTAACACAGGAAAAAATGGCCTCCCCGCTAGACCATAACCCACAGTACTAGCACTACTGGAGCGCCAACCCCCGAGACATTCTCTTTGGTGCCTTACACAATCCCTTCTCTTCCAGATTTTCAGGCTTCTCTGTCTGCCATCCCTTCTATGACGAGAATGCTATGACCCAGGCCTTACGTCATGCTATCTACTCAACAAATCTCAACACAGAGGCCACTGCTACTTTCATGTTCCTCCCTGTCTGGGGAAAACAAATGATAACTAACCCCTACTCCAAACTCATCACTGCCTACCCACATCTCTGCTGTGAACTTGGTACGATCGCACGCACCAACCTTTGCTACGATGATCCTCAATCCTGCCCTAATCAAGAAATACCTCTCTCCCAGCACACTTGGGACCTCCAAATAATTGCAGTCTGGAACACAGCTGCAAGGACTCATCTGAACAATCATAACCCTGCATGACTACAGAGCCTGGCCACGGCTGTTCCAGAAGCCAAATGGAAGCTACTCAGTGTTGGCAACCATTCTACTCTCAATACAATGCTTGTTGATATGCCTGGGTATAATAAGTGCCAACGCCTCCCCTCTGACAAACGACAAATGTCTAGAATTCAAACCTATCCACACATAGATGATCTAGATGAACTCTTTGTTCCTAACCAATCTAGCCCAACCCTCACGCTCAAAGTCCCTGACTGGAGGACATGGGCGTACACTGATGGTAGCTGTCATATCCAAAACGGCAAACAAGAAATAGGAGCAGGGGTCTACTACCCTCTCAGTGACAGCAGAAGTTTTCTCGAGCCCAACGGTGCTGGAATCACCAACACCATATGTCGAGCTGAATTAGCAGCAATTGCTGCTGCCATCACGCACTCTTATTCACACATTGCCTCAGACAGTCTCACCTCTCTCCATCAAATACGTAAACAACTGATTTACCCTGAGAAGCACAAACAACACATTCAAGGGGATATCCTCAAAACCATTTCTACTCTTATTAGCCACTCAGAAACCAATATCTGTGTTTACAAAGTAAAATCTCACGCTGGCATTGCTGGTAACGAATGTGCAGATGCTATTGCAAAACATCAAGCAAACCAAGCCAATAATATTGTGGCTGACACTGGGATCCCTGTGCAGGCCCCGGCGGAAATCCATTTTCCCATGTTTTTTGGTTAGCCAAGGACGAAAAAAGGGAACATGCAGCTGGCGCACCCACAGCCCCTGCACCCGTTCCTAAAATCACCTACCTCCCCAATCTTCAAAATGCTCTCAAGTCTCATATGCATGCAAAACACAGACTTGGATATGCCAACTCCAAAACAGGCTACTACTCACACTATCAGAGCTTGTTACCACATGTAGATAAGAAAATCAGTAATGCCTATAGGAACATGTCCTGTATATCCACACCCATGAAGCGCACCATCTTACAGTATCGCACTGGCACCCTCTATAACCAAAAACATGTGGTTCGTTTCAAAAGGTCCACTAACCCACTCTGCCCTCTCCCAGGCTGTCATCAATTAGACAGCGCAATCCACATGCTTTCAGGCTGCCAAAATCATATTATCTCCAGCATGAAAACTGAACGCCACAATTTTGCTGGAAGAATGATCATCAAAGCTCTTAGCAAAAGCCCTTGGGGAGCAGGCTTGGTCAACATGGACATAGGGAGTCCTGACGCTATCTCGGTCACTCCTTGCCCTGCTAACCCACATAGACCACCTCCTCCCCCCCCCCAAATTGGTTACTCTGCAGTATGAGGCGTAATGAAGAAGTAAGAAGCAGCACAACTCCAGCCAGGCAACTTCGTGAATTAAACATCCAAAACCGCCATATCCACTTAATAGAAATCAGGGGGAGGGTTTGCTGGGCGCATGGAGGAGGAGAGCAGGAGAAGGAGAGTCCGGGCGCTCAGGAGCATGACAGCCAACCCTCCAGGTCCTCATTAGCTCTGTTTCCGGCTTTCTTTAAGGCTAGCTTAGTCTGGTCTAGGCTCAAGGGCCCTTTGGTGAGACCCTTTCTAGCTTGCTAGATAGGGAGCCTTTTCTTAATGCACACGGTCTTTTGGCTGGCGTAGACTTTTTTTTCTAATAGAAATTAAATAATGTGAAGATACAAGGCCTGGTGCCCAGTTAGAAGCCTCACAGCAACAACACAAACAACTGTGTGAACAACTTCAAGGTGCTGAGGTCACTCTCCACACAATCCTTCTAGATGTGGGTGGGACTATCTATACTTCCACAGCCCCTGGACCCGTTCCTAAAATCACCTACCTCCCCAATCTTCAAAATGCTCTCAAGTCTCATATGCATGCAAAACACAGACTTGGACATGCCAACTCCAAAACAGGCTACTACTCATACTATCAGAGCTTGTTACCACACGTAGATAAGAAAATCAGCAATGCCTTTAGGAACATGTCTGGTATATCCTTTCCTGTAAAGCACACCATTTTTCAATATCGCACTGGTACTCTCTATAATCAAAAACATGCGGTACTCTTCAAAAAGTCCACTGACCCTAATTGCCCTCTCCCAGGCTGTCGCCAATTAGACAGCGCTCTCCACATGCTCTCAGGCTGCCAAAATCATATCATCTCCAACATGAGAACTGAACGCCATAATATTGCTGGTAGAATGATTATTAAAGCTATGAGTAAAAGCCCTTGGGGAGCAGGCCTAGTTAACACAGACGTAGGGAACAATGATAGGTTGGCGCAGCACAACCTCCGTATTCCTGCACATGCGTCAAACAGGATTATACCCCCTTACCTCTTTCCTCGTAACTTTCCTAAGAGATCTAGGCTCACCTCCAGCCGTCCTGATGCTATACTATTAACCCCCTATCATGCCAAACCCACTTCTTCCTCTCCCTTTGCCCCATGCTCTAACCATGTGCTACGCAGCAGGCAGGACACCTCACAGAGGTCTAGAGGACCAAGCCGGGTGAGACAGCCCCATCAACTGAGCGCTGACCAGCGGCACGTCCACCTAATTGAAATAAAATACTGTGAAGACACGAGGCCTGGGCATCAGCTGGAAGTGGCACAGCGGCAGCATGCAGATCTGTGCAAGAATTTAAGTGCTAAAGCTGTGACCCTTCATACCATACTCCTCGGTGTTGGTGGGACCTGTTACACTGAGCACACTTTGAACCAATGTAACAAATTAGGACTTGACCACCAGCGTGCCATTAAACTTGCTCGTAAGTTGCATGCTCATTCTGTTGTTTATGCCGACAAGCTTGTTACCACAGGACGTGCTATTGAAAACAAAAATACCTCCCACAGCCAGGTTCGGGAGCCAGGCGCTTCTAATAACCCTCCAGATCCACATTAGCTCTTTCTTTTTTAACTTCGTGGTGGAGGGGACTCAAGGCTCTCTCGAGCCAATGGGTCTCCTTTTCCTTAATTGATGTAGGGAGAGTCTTCTCTGCTTACGTAGTTTTTCTTTTCTTTCCTTTCTTATCCTTATATAGCTGAGCCTGTCTTGCAATCTGCATATTCAAGCCTGTGTTTAGCATGCATATGGGATTTCAAAGCATCATTAAGGACTGAGCAGGTTGTTGTATCGTTGTAGTAAAGCCAGAGGACTAGATGCTCCTTGGTTGGGTGGATTTGGTAGGGAGTAGGAGCTTGTTTGCAACTTGGATTGTGTTTGCTTGCTGGGTGACTCGTTCCAGGTGGACAGAGCTTGTGGGCTGTGTCTTTATGTAGTATCAGGATTGCTGGGTTGAGTTCTAGGGAGAGCAACTATGGCAGGAGTTGCTCTTTCCTTTGTGTTGGGAGTGTTTGAAGGTGCCTGGGGGTGTTGTATCCATTTTTCGCGTGGTTGTGAGGGGAAAACACGGGACATCCATGTTTTATATTTGAATTTGTTGGGTGGAAAGTGGCCGGTTGGGTGGGGAGTGTCAACAAGTTTTCTACTGTGGTTGTTGTTGGTTTGGCAGTACACAGGAAGGGTGTTAGCTGCAGTGTTTGTGTCCCGGAGAATATGTATGGCGTTCCAAGTGAGTTCTACAATAGGAAGTAGGTTACATAAGGCTGCTAGTCTGTTGAGAGCTTTTTTTCATTCATATTTAAGTGCTCAGTCTGTAGTTGGGCCATAGTGATTACATTCATGGCTTCCGCTGCGGGTTGTAAGGTCTTGGAGTCCACAAATATTTAGGCTCAGGAGGGGTATTGTGATACAAGCCATCATCGTAGGGAGGGAGTGGGCAGGGGCCTTGCAGAGGGAGACAGCCCCATCAATGATATTTAAGGTACACAAGAAACAGGCTAGTATTTTGTTTTGTGAGGTGTAGCTTACTTGAGTAAACAGCAGTTGATGAGCCATCATGCAGTAGTTTTATTAGCGTTTGATGTGGAGATTGGTTCCTTCTTTTGTTGTTGCAAGAAAGACAAGAAATACTAAAACTAGGTAGGCATAGGAAACTCTCCCTACATTGATTAAGGAAAAGGAGACACAGTGGCTCATAAGAGCTGAGCCGTGAGTCCCCTCCACCACAAAGCTACAAAAAGAAAATCCTAATGGGGATCTGGAGCGTAACTGGAAGCACCCGGACCCAGAACCTGACTGTGAGAAGTAACATTGTTCTCAATAGCACGCCTAGTGGTAACAAGCTTGTTGGCATACATAACAGAATGAGTATGAAGTCTGCAAACAAGTTTAATGGCACGTTGGTAGTCAAGTCCCAGTTTTAAACTTATTATGGGTATGCTCAGTATATCCTCCGCTTACTGAGGGTACACTGAGGGCCCAGTGTTGTCGTAATGACCATGATTGACTTTTCAACCAGCGCTGTGTTTCCAGAGAATTTGTATGACTAGGCTTGCGCACGCACTAAACGTGATACACTTCTGAGTTGCTAGAGGGGCTGAAAGCCACAAACTGCAAATTTGCACGCACTTGAGGCATCGTGCACAGGCACAAAAACTTGGTGAATTGTTGAGTAGGCTTGAGACACTTAGCACTGTAAGTGTTAGATGCCTTTGAATGTTGTGGTACCCTGGCTGTTGCGTATGCTAAAACCGATTGTTTTACCTTGGATGCAGCATGTTACCTTGCAGATGTATGCAGATACTAATTTGCTTGGTTGGAGGACGAAGGGACTCGAGACACTGTACCTGCCTGTCCCGCTTGGATCGTCCACCTTGTGGAAGTCAAATACTGTGTAGACATCCGGCCCAAGAATCAGCTTGAGGCCTCCAAGCACCAGCACCGTGATCTGTGTCGCCATCTTTCAAGGGGCTCAGCTCAAGTCACCCTCCATACCATTATGTTAGGTGTGGGCGAGGTCATCTAAACCCCTCACACTTTGGAGCCCCTTAAAGGGCTTGGTCTTGACAGCCATGCAGCCATCAAGCTTGCTCTAAAACTTCATGCTCATTCTGTTCAGTACGCTAAACTTGTTAGCACCAGACGTGCTTTTAAGAAGACTTCCTTCAACTCTTGGGCACGGGCTACTGCTAGTAACTCTCCTGATCCCCATTGATTCTTCTTTTGCTTCTCTTGGTAAAGGGGATACACAGTGCCTCGGTCCTGGGCATCCTCTTTTCTTTAATTGATGTGGGGAGTGTTTTCACTGCCTGCATACTTTCTCTCTTCTTTTCCGCTTGGCACAATAGATATCTGCTTGAAAGCAGCATTGGTTGGCGATTGATTTGGACTGACAACTTGTCTTGCTGATGCTGTACTATATTTTGCACATTTTGAAGAGACGGTGTGGGCCACTTATTGGACAAAGTCACAAACATATTATACTTCCTTATTTGATAGTTATTGCTTGTTGTTATTCCTGAGATGGAGGGCTTTGGATGACGTCTATACCCAGATTTGATTCCATTTGTGGTAGAAGTTGCGCTCATCTGCTATTTAAATTTGGTGCGTGCTTGGTGTATTTGCTTCCACACCATCCTTTTGGGTGTTGGTGGGACCTGCTACACTGAGCACACCCTTAACCAGTTTAAACAACTGGGACTTGACCACCAACGCGCCAATAAACTCGCTCGCAAACTTCATGCCCATTCTGTCATGTATGCCAACAGGCTTGTTACCACTAGGCGTGCTATTGAAAACACGAATACTTCTTGCAGCCAGGTTATGGAGCTGGGTGCTTCCAATAATCCTCCAGATCCCCATTAAGATATTTTTTTTGTAGTCTTCGTGGTGGAAGGGACTCACGGCTCTTCTGAGCCAATGTGTTTCCTTTTCCTTAATTGATGTAGGGAAAGTTTCCTCTGCCTACGTAATTCTTCTTTTCTTTTCTTTCTTTCTGGCCAATTGCTTTATCTCTTTGTAGCAAGGTCTGGACCAACATCTCTGCTGCCCCGGCTCTGTATACATAAAGGCAAGGAGTTCAGCTGTCCACAAGTGTTATATCCAGACCTGAGCTGCACGCGTGTGCTGTGTCCAGCAGCACCTGTGCTCAAACTACTATCGTGTTGCTAGCTTGCGCCACACTACAGCAGCTGATACTGCACGAAATTGATTGCTGCAGTTGGAAGGAACTCTGTGACGAGATCCTTCAGGCACGTCATTTGCTTGGTGAGAAGGTTTAAAGTGACAGTGATGTGTCTGATTGAGGGGTCCTCTAAGCTGATTGTAAGTGCGAGGGCCATACGAAAAAGAAAAGCTATACAGGCAATGAAAACACTCCCCACATCAATTAAGGAAAAGAGGATACCTAGGGCCGAGGCACCGTGTAGCCCCTTCACCAAGAGAAACAAAACAAGTAAGTCAATGGTAATCAGGAGGGTTGCTAGCAGTAGCCCGTGCCTGATCTTGGTGACGAGAGTTGAGAGGAGTCTTCTCAAGAGCGCGTCTGGTGCTAGAAAGTTTCAAACTTTATACGTCTTATAAGTTATAAGCGTACTGGACGGAATGGGCATGAAGCTTCAGAGCAAGCCTGGTGGCTGTATGAGTGTCAAGACCAAGCTCTTTAAGAGGCTCCAAAGTATGATGGGTGTAGATGACTCCACCCACACTTAACAGAATGGTATGGAGGGTGACTTGAGCTGAGGCCCTTGAAAGATGGCTACATAGGTCGCGGTGCTGATGCTTGGAGGCCTCCAGCTGATTCTTGGACCTGGTGTCTTCACAGCATTTGACCGCCACAAGATAAGGCCATACGCCGATGGTATTCAGCACATACTGAGGTCACCCCCAATCCATCCTACATATTGCGTTCTGATGGGGTGCAGAGGGTGGTAGCAAAAGCATAAGCCATAAGGCTAGGGATGACGGCCGTACGGATTGTTCTAAGGATTTTGCTTAGAATTAAATAGGAGGCTCTAAGATATTCTAGTTTTTCGCGTAGGTTGCATGTCATGTGTTGTACTTGGTGTTTTCATTTTAGGTCCATTGTGAGCTCCACTCCTAAGTAGCAAAAGTGTGTGTGTGGTGTAATGAAATGGGCCTTTTGTCTCTGTATGTCTATTTTCCCTTCAAGCTATTGGTGAAGGGCTTGGGAGGGTGTCACCCCATTTTTGTCTTTTGGTGGGTGGCTGTGGAGGATGCCTTTCACTCTGGTTTTGCTATACGATACGACGAGTGCTGCCCAGTCAGAGTAGAGCGTAAACTTGTGGGCCTGGATTTTGAGGTTTTGAATTCTGTTAGTTTTGCCAAGTAGGTCATCTGCAAAGAAGGCGCTGCTGAGGGTTTTGGCAAGGGCATTAGAAGCATTTTGTTGAAATGCAATTTTGTTTTTAGCTGCGCACTCCTTCATGAATCCAGAAGAGAAGGGGCTCCATGTACAGTGAAAAGAGGAAGGGGAGAGTGTGTCAAGCTGAAGATATAAAATATATCTTTCAACATGGACTTGTTGAGAGTTATTGCCAGAGGGGATTCTGATAAGGATGGTGGCATCTTCGTGAAGGTTTTAAACGGTGTCTATGGCATCAGTGGGGAAGAGAAGGTCATGCATAGTCCAAAGCATGGTGGTCATGATTGGTGGTACTAAAGGCAGAGACAATCCACAATGAGGGCATTCATGTCTTGTTTGAAAAGTTTGGCGTCCTCCAGGCTCATGATAACATTATGGAGCTTGTGGATTGTGCCTTTTTTTCAGAGTTCTTAGAGTTGTTTGCAAGCCCTATTGGTCTGTAGGAGGAGATTTTGAAGTTCTTCTCCTATTTTCTTTGTCTAACAGGACTGTGTTGCTTGTTTTTCATCTCACAGGGGTAAGGTGCGTGGCCCACGTGATGACGAATAATTTGTGTATCGCCTCTTGAATTTCAGGGGGGAGCATCCTCAAGAGCTCATTGGCAATGCCATCTGGTCCTGAGGTTTTGTCGTTGACCAGTGCCTTCAAAGTTTATGCCTTCACCGAAGGCACTTTTCTCAAGGATCTTGCAGTGGAGTTACTCCCTTTTTGCTTTCCTTCCAGCTCATCATTGATTATTTGGGACTAGAGGATGAAGAGGCTGGGAACGTATGTTGATTGATCTGCTTCTCCCCAAGTATCACATCTAGGTGCTTCCTTTAGTGGGTACTTTCCATTCTTTGTATTGAAGGTTTTGAGTGTATTGCTGTAGTATTTTTGTGTGATTTGTGCAATTCGTCTAGGCTCTGTTTCAAGATGGCCATTTTCAGGGTTGTGCAGGGCTTGAAGGCCTGCTCTTGGTTGTGCATTTTTGTCTTAGAAGGTTTCTTTATGTGCCTTCTCTGGATGACTGTTGATGAGCTTGTGCTGCTTGTTGCGGGCTTGTTTCGTTTGTTCAATGTTGTTGGCCCCATCAGTGCTAGATATGGCTTCTTTAGTAGATTTGAAAAGTCTTTATAGCCGTTCTTGCTGTGGAAGGTTGGTCTTGAGTGCCGTAGTTTTAAGATTAAGAGGGCTCCATTGCCTTTAACATTTCTAATACGTTAAAGGTCAAATCTTTGGCATTGACATAGGGTGAGAGGATTTGTTTCTGGATTGCTCTGATCTGGCCCAATCTCTTTTGCAGAGTGTACGTTGTTGCTCACAGGTCTTGGGTCGTATTGGCTAGGGTCTTTAGAGATCATTTTTTCTCACAGGTTTTAAGTGTTACATGGTGGTAGGAATGGATAAGGTTGGCAATATTGTTTGCCAGGTCTTCTACAACCTCAGCGGCAGGTCTGTGGCATTGAGAGTTGAGCTTCTTGGTATATTTGGCGCTTTTTGATTTGTGGTTTTCTAAAAAGGTGGTAGCTTCTGTAAAAGCTGGATGGAGCACTTGCAGAGTTTCTCTGATCTCCTGGACGACTCCATGTGTGGATTCAAGTACAGATTGTATGAAGGCTTGCTCGTCAGAGCTGCTGACGGGGTGGGCTAGTACTTGGCAAGGGGTTTGTTTGGGGGGCTTTAAGTTGGTTAATGCGTGGTACTACCACGTATAGTATACATATACCAAAATTGCTCAGCAGTCACTGCTGGTAGGTATGCTGAGTAAGAGGGGGATGTGCCAGTGGTTTATCGGGTGACCAAGCTTGCAGGTGTGGCACGGATTGCAGGTAGATGCGAGTCTGGAGGGCAGAATAATGGCATCAATCCTGCCAAAGGAGTACATGGTGTTATTGACAGCATCTCTGCCGGTGGCTTGGCAAGAGGTCCAGGGCCTAGTGGCTTCCTCTTTACAAGGTGAAAGGTTATTGGAGAAAATGGAATTTTGGTATTTGATGTTGCAGGGATAGCTTCTCAGAAAAACAGGCTGTCACTAGTGCGGTTATGTTGTTGCATTCATGTCCCCAATTGCATTGGGTGTGCAGCTACTATGGGTGTCAATCATGGATTCAAGCTGTGCTTGCATTTGAACTCAAGGCTTCAGAAGAACTGCCAAAGGGTCAACAGGCGCCAACAATTGAAAAATTTAAGCTGTCACCTTTGAGGATAACAGAGGCGTGTCCACCGTGCAAATTGTGGTCAACGTTGGAGCATTGGGTTCAAAGAGCTTAGAAAAGAGAAGGAAAACCACATGTGCAGAGAAATTTCTCCCTACATCAATTGAGGATAAAGAGGCATGTTTGCTCAGAAGAGCCACTAGTCCCCACCACCACTAGGCTACAAAACAGAAAGATCTAATAGGGGATCTGGAGGGTTACTGGAAGCACCCAGCTCCAGGACTTGGCTGCAAGAATAATTAACATTTCCAATAATGCCCTCTTTGCGATAATATGGACCACATTGACCCCATACTCCTCAGGTGTACAAACTCAACAATGAGCGGGATCCACACCAACAGACACCGTAAAGCCCTTAGTCTATGTGTGAAAGCCTTCAGTAAGACCGGTATAGTTCATCCCTTATTGGTATGGATGGCTGCAGTAGTGAGAGACTCCTGGATCAGGGCATACAAGTCCCTGGAAATATCCCGAGACCTATTCCAGACTGTGTTTTCCCTTATGGTACTCGCTCCCCTGCCCGGCACCAAAGCCGCCCTGATGCTCTCTTTGTGCGCCCTATTCCAGGCAGACAAGCCCACCTTGATCCCTCCGAGATCCCTCCTCAGGACAGGGACATAAACCTTGTTGAATTGAAATTCTGCCCTGACACGAATCCTTTCATCACTCTCGAACGTGCAGCAACTCAACATTCTCACACCATAACTATACTTAAAACCCGCAGCCCAAGGAATCCAAACAGGAATAACAAAGTGACTCTGCAAATCATCTTAATTGGGGTGGCTGGCACCATTTACAACGAGTATACAATCGCACCTGATGCGAGGGCCTCTTATGAACCTGGGCCTTACCAAACAAAAAGCCAAATCACTAGCATCCAAGCTTAGGGACCATGCCATTCAAAGGCTAACCACTTTCATTAACACTAGACACGCTCTTTGTTTTCACAGGGGCTTCTGAGGGGGTTTTGCTGGGGGCGCGGCGGCGGAGGACGGGAGAAGGAGAGTCCAGGCGTCCAGGAGCATGGCGAGCAACCCTCCAGATCCTCATTAGATCTGTTTCTGGCTCTCTCTCTCTCTCTCTCTCTCTCTCTCTCTCTCTCTCTCTCTCTCTCTCCTAGGCTGGCTGTGTCTAGTGTAGGTTTAGAGGGACTTCTGGTGAGGCCTCTAGCTTTCCAGTTAGGGGACCTTCCCTTAATGCACACAGCCATTGGCCTGCGTAGACTTTTCTTTTCTTTTTCTTTTCCAATAGCACGTTTAGTGGTAACAAGCTTGCTGGCATACATAACAGAATGGGCATGAAGTTTGCGAGCAAGTTTATTGGCACGTTGGTGGTCTAGTCCCAGTTGTTCAAACTAGTTAAGGGTATGCTCAATACAGCAGGTCCCACCAACACCCAAAAGGATGATGTGGAGAGTCACAACTTTTGCATTAATGAGCTTGCAGAGGTCTGCATGCTGCCGCTGTGCCGCCTCCAACTGCTGTCCGGGCCTCGTGTCTTTACAGTACTTGATTTCAATCAAGTGCACATGCTGCTGGTTTACATTTAGTTGGTGGGGTTGCCTCACGCGGTTGGCTGTTGTGGCCCTCAGTGTGGGGTTGTGTCTGCTGCGTAAGGCATGATGGTGTGAGCAGGAGGTAGAAGGAGAAGAAGTGAGTTTGGCTTTATAAAGAGTAATCAGTATAGCATCAGGAGGACTAGATGTGAGTCTAGACCTCTAAGGAAAATTACGTGGAAAGAGGTAAGGTGGTATAATTCTGTTTGATGCATGTTCAGTGATTTAAAGGTTGTACTGTGCCAACCTATCATTACTTCCTACAAACGTGTTAACAAATCCTGCTTCTTGACGGCATTTTCCAAGCGCTTTGAAGACCATTCTTCCACCAACACTGTGGCTTTCAAAGTTCAGTTTTCATCAAGAGCTATGTCAGTGCGGACACAGATAGTAGTTCCACCGTCTTTGCCTTGAGCCACCATCTGTACTGTTTAAGTAGGCTTTCAAGACAGGTGCAGGGTTTGTTTCTCTGTAAAAAGCTTGAAAACCACGCAGGCAGTGACAACACTCCCAACATCATTCAAGGAACTGGCTCAGAAGAGCCGTGAGTCTCCTCACCAGAGGGTAAGAAGGAAGCTAGTGGGTCTGGTGGGTTTCTAGCAGCACGCAGCTCCAGGGTACCAGAATCATAATGAGCCTTCAAGTTTTTGTTTTCAATTGCACATCTAGTTGAGGTAGGTTTGTGTGTGTATTGCCATATTGCACAGAACAGACATGGAGCTTTCATGCAAGTTGGTAGACATTGCGGGTCAATCCCTAGTTTTGAAACTGATCCAGGGTACGGGCAGTATAGATGGTCCCACCCACACCCAGGAGGATTGTGTGAAGAGTGGTCTCGGCACCATGAAGTTGTTTGGACAATTCACTTTGCTGTAGCTCTGAGGCTTAGCTGGGCACCAGACCTCATATCTTTATAATGTTTAACCTTAAATTATGTAGGGAGAGCTTTCTCTGCCTATGAAGTCTTCTTTCTTCTTCTTTTTAGTATTTGACTTCTATGAAGTGGATATGGCGGCTTTAACTGGTCATTTCATGAAGTTGTGTGGCTGGAGTTGCACTTCTTTTTACCTCCGAGGTAGCGCAGAGTCTGTGTCATCTCTTATGCTACAGGTTACCCGATGTGTGGGGTAAGTTATTGGTATATTGGGTAGGGCAAGGAGTGACCAAGAAAGTGTCAGGGCGGCTGGAATTGCATCAAGCTCAATCAGAAATACTGGGGTTAAAGAGGTGTAGAGGTGCTACACGATTAAGAGCTTGCTCAGGGATGTGCAGGTCATGCTGGGCCAGGCGGTCTGCGCTGCCTACATCCAAATGCACAAGGTTTGACTTATAAGAGCCTTTGCTGACCACTTTCAAAATCATTCTGCTGACAATATTGTGACCGTCACAATACCGTGACGCCCAGTTACCATATTACGGATAACAGGGCATTGGCAACCTGAGAGAATGTGGAGAGCGCTATCCATGTGATGAAATCAAGGGAGAGAGTACACAAGGCTGGTGGATCTTTTGAAGCGGATTGTGTGTTTTTGATTATAGAGGGTGCAGTATTGGAAGAATGTGCGTTTTCTCACGGCTGCTGGTATCAGTCCGGTTGTAACCTTTGAGGCTAGCCTGGTACCTTCAAGGTGAACAATTGGATTACTAACAGTAGGCCTACAGGAAGGAAGCAGAAAGTTTGGCTGCTCAGCTTTCATTTTTCAGCCTAATCCGAGATATAAAAAAGGTGTTGTTTATGCAAAAAAGCGCCAAGAAAATGTACACATGGCAAGCAGGTGTAACTCAGAACAGACTCAGATGTCAGCAACCAAAGGAGAGACTTGGGGTCTGGCATTACTCAGTTTGTATAAGAGAAATTGATGCACCATGTATGAAAAGCAGTTCAGCTCTGTGAGCATCACAAACAAAGCAACGTGTTTAATAACGTGTTCAAGTAGCCAGCT
Organism: Dunaliella primolecta; assembly: GCA_914767535.2. NCBI lineage: Eukaryota > Viridiplantae > Chlorophyta > Chlorophyceae > Chlamydomonadales > Dunaliellaceae > Dunaliella > Dunaliella primolecta. Next base: position 11,351,631 of record OU611752.1, read on the forward strand.
CTGAAAGTGTCACCAGGTACTTAGCCTGGTACTTAGAAACTGTATCAGCCTGAGTGCACTCCTTTCGAATTTCTCAGCTGTTCCAGCGTGAGATTTGGTCCTATAGAAGAAGATGTGACCTTGAGAGGTGCGGGCAAGGTTTGAAGTTTTCTTCAGAACATCTCCTTGTACATGGCGCTGTGCTTCTCTGGTTATATGATTTGCTTTTTGAGTTGGAAAAGTGAGCTGAGGCTGCCCGTGGCAATGGGTGTGTATTTGTGAGTGAGTGCAGCGGCAATTGAAGCCAGTTCAGCTCTTCCTTTGGTGTTGGTAATACCACCGCCATTAGGCTTATCTATTGATTTTTTGTGTCACTCATAGGATGGCACACGCCTGCACCTATAACTTCTTGCCGTCCTGAGCCTGGCAGCTGCCGTCTGTGTAGGCCCAGAACTTCCAATCTGCAAATTTGAGCTGGAGGTTTGAATTGAAATGACAAGGAAAAGGGGCAGTCATGTCAGTGGCTGGTTTATGAGGGACCTTGGCAGCTTCAAGTTGTTTCTTGTCTAGTGGAAAATTTCCACATTTCCTTATCCCGGTCATAACGGCGTGCCTTGCGTTAAGGATGGGGTCGTTGCTCACATTTTTAACGGACTACTGGACTTCTGGGATATCAGTGGCTAAGTCCTGGAGCCAATTTCCACCCTCACACCGAGTACTGCGCAGTATGGGGAGAAGCACAACTCCAGCCCGCCATATCCACTTGATAGAAATCAAATACTGTGAAGATACGAGGCCTGGTGCCCAGCTAGAAGCCTCACAACAACAACACAGCGAACTGTGCAAACAATTCCAAGGTGCAGAGATTACTATCCACCCAATCCTCCTGGGTGTGGGTGGGACTATTTACACCGCCCATACCCTTGATCAATTCAGAAAATTAGGGATTGACTCACAGAGATCTGAAACACTTGCAAGAAAACTCCATGCCCATTCTGTACAATTCCAAATTGCGCATCAAGTTGCCCACAAACTTACCTCTACCAGGCGCGCCATTGAAATAAAAACACTCATCACAACACTGGTGCCCTGGAGCAGCGTGCAGCCAGAAACCCACCCAATCCACATTAATTTCCCTCTCATCTCTGGTGAGGGAGACCCACGGCTCTTTGAGCCAATGTGTCTCTCTTTCCTTAATTGATGTAGGGAGAGTTTTGTCTGCCTATGTAGCTTTTCCTTTTTTCTTTTTTTTCTTTTTCCTAGAGCCAGATAGGGTTCTGGTTGTCCAAGTGGACTTTTGCAGCTGTGTTCCAGACTGCAATAATTTGTAAGTCCCAGGTATTCTGAAGGGGAGAAATTTCCTGGCTGGGCCAGGATTGGGGATTTTTGTAGGTAAGTTTCCCCTTTGAAGTAATCACAAGCTTGCAGCAAAGATGCGGGTAAGCAGTGAGGAGTTTGGAGTAGGGATTAGAAATCATCAGATTACCGCTTGCTGGCAGAAACATTAAGATGGCCGTAGCCTCTGTATTGAGGATGGCAAAGTAGATAGCATGTCGCAAGGCTGATGGCATGGCCTTATCATCATAGATGGGGTGGCAAATGGAAATCCCCAAAAATTTGGGTGAGAGGGAATTGTGTTGGGCACCAAAAAGAACGTCACGGGGGTCAGAGCTCCAGTAGTGTAGGCAATAAGTGTTATAGTCCAAGGGAGAGGCCATTTTCTCTTGGGTGGTGTGTGTCCATTTTGTAAGGTATTGTGAATGTAAGGAGGAAGCGTCTGTGAAAAGGAGACTTTAATCCTTATGCTCTAATATCTGTTCTTAAATACTGTGCTGGCAGTCTTACAGACTAGGAGTCTTATTAGCTCAGATGCAAGGCTCGGTAGAGGAGGGCAGATGCTATTATGTAGGTCAAGTGCTTCGGCTTTGTGGAATGCTTTGTAGAGGACATGAGAATTGTGAGAGGACATCACCCAACGCATTTGCCGTCCGTATTGTAGATACGCGCCACCCTTGATCTGTATTTCTGGGAGGATACGGGTAGGCGGGGCAGTTGAAGGGGGAGTACGGGTTGCAGTATCATACTGCAACCCTTATGAGTCATCTGTTGGAGTCTGATTAGGGGGTGGCTTGGGATTATGTTTATCAAGGTCAATTTCCTGGACCCAAGACTTGCAGGAGCCTGTGTTTTTGATATGTGTTTGTGGATTGATGGGGTGTATATCGAAAACAATTGTGTTGCCAAGTTCTGTGTCTAATTTCTTAATCCAGGTGTTGCTTGCGTCCTGTTTGTTGAATCCTTGTCTCTCTAGATTGGAGAGGGCTAGGTCCGCTGTGGGTATATATAGGAGGAGTCTGAACGTGATTTGCTGGGCTCCAAATTCTTGCATGCGCTGGTGGAAGGTTTGCCAGATTGTTGTTGTCTCCTCTGCTTCCCATGATGGTACTACCATCAATAGTATCCAGTTACTGAGGTTAGTAACCTTAACCAGCTATTCTCCATAATTTTTTTCTCTGTTGAGTTTGTCTTCATTGTTGAGGCTAGCACAGGCAGGGCAACTTGAAGCCCAGGTTTCAGCTATGTGGACCTCTTGTCTTTGCTCATCACTGTAGCATCCAAGTTTTTTTGGACCTACGAGTTTATAGGCTCCAGGCCTCCAAGGCAGTTGCATATTTGGCAACGTGCACATTTAATGTCGGTGCAAGCAGCAGTGCAGATGCTTGCTGGTTGGAAGCCAACTTTTTTGAATAGAGACAGGGCCCAATTCTCTGTGATCATGGGTCCGTTTTATTAGTAGTGTGTGCTCAGCTTCTGTTGAGATGGGGGCCATTGTCCTTTTTCTTGGCTATAAATACTCTCCATGAAAGAAAAGAAAAAGAAAAGAAAAACTATGTTGGAAGAGGAAACTTTCCCTAGATCAACTAAGGAAAAGAAGGCACATTGGCCCAGAAGACCTGTGAGTCCCCTCCACCACGAAGCTACAAGGCAGAAATTGCTAACGGGGATCTGGTAGGTTTCTGGAAGCACCTGGCTCCAGAACCTGACCGTGAGAAAATGTTACGTGTTCAATAGCTTGTTGGCATACATAACAGAATGGGCACGGAGTTTGCGAGCAAGTTTAATGGCACGTTGGTGGTCAAGTCCCAGTTGTTTAAACTGGTTAAGGGTATGCTCAGTGCAACAGGTTTCACCAGCACCCAGGAAGATGGTGTGTGGCATGACAGACTTTCCACTAATGTTCTTACAAAGATCTGCATGCTGCCGCTGTGCCGCCTCCAACTGCTGTCCACACCTCATGTCTTCATAGTATTCTATTTTAATTAAGTGCACATGTTGCTTGTTAGCATTCAGTTGGTGAGGCTGTCTCACGCGGTTAGCTACGCTCGTCCTCTGTGAGGTGCCATGCCTGCTGCGTAACACATGGTGTGAGGAGGGAGAAAAAGAAGAGGAAGAAGAAGAAGAAGAAGAAGAAGAAGGAGGAGGAGGAAGAGGAGGAGGTTGGCACGATAAGGAGTAATCAGTATAGCATCGGGATGACTAAATGTGAGTCTAGATATCTTAGGAACATCACGTGGAAAGAGGTAAGGTATAATTCTGTTTGATGCATGTGCAGGGATTTGGAGGCCGCCTCCTGAGGTCATGTTGTGCTAATCATTACTTCCTACGTCACGTAGACGGTCTGTATTAACCAAGCCTGCTCCCAAAAAGCTTTTACAAGGGTTACAAGGGGGAAAATGCCTCAGTCAAGACGTTTGACTGCTAGCCTGTTCATAAATACACATCATGTGTATTTATCATATGATGAGATCATGAAGGGAAAAAGGGATTTTGTCGTTATCCTGGTTTAGGAAAATATCAATACCTTGGGAATTCATGGTGAATGGTACCTAGATAGGGCATCCTGTGGGAAAAATGAAGATGTAGAAAAGAGAAGTTGTGCTAAACAAGTGAGGCACACTTTTGACGGAGAGAGCAGACCTGGGGATTGGAACATCTGAACAGTATGTTTTTTTCATCTTGTATGTCATCGGAATCACAGATATCACAGACTGGTGAAGTACTATTGCAGGGGCTCCTTGCTCGCAAGGCTATGCTAGAAAACAAGAACACTAGCAAAATGATTAAAGACTCCTTTTCGCGGGCCCTGCTGACCCCCACCCATCCACACTGCCCTTAAAGAATGGGCCCTGGTAACTCAAGAAAAAATGGCCTCCCCGCTGGACCACAACCCACAATACCAACACTACTGGAGCACTGACCCCCGAGACACTCTCTTTGGTGCCCATCATAACTCCCTCTCATCCAGATATTCCGGTTTTCCTGTCTGCCATCCCATTTACACCGAGGAAGCTATGATTCAGGCCATACGCCATGGTATCTACTCAGCCATTCTCAACACAGAGGCCACTGCTACTTTCATGTTCCTCCCTGTATGGGGACAACACATGATAACTAACCCCTATTCCAAACTCATCACTGCCTATCCACATCTCTGTTGTGAACTTGGAACCATTGCTCGTACTAACCTTTGCTACAACGATCCACAATCCTCCATCAACCAGGAAATACCCCTTTCTCAGCACACCTGGGACCTAAAAATTATTGCAGTCTGGAACACAGCTGCAAGGATTCATCTAAACAATCATAACCCAGCTTGGCTACAAGGCCTGGCTTCGGCTGTACCAGAAGTTAACTGGAAGCTGCGCAGTGTTAGCAACCATTCTACTATCAATTCTATGCATGCTGATATGCCCAGATTCAATGAATGCCAACGCCTCTCCTCTGACAAACAACAAACATCTAGAAACCCAACCTATCCACATATAAGTAATCAGGAAGAACTTTTTGTACCTAACCAATCTAGACCAACACTCAAGCTCAAAGTCCCTGACTGGAAGACATGGGCGTACACTGATGATAGCTGCCGAATCCAGAATGGCAAAAGAGGAATTGGAGCAAGCGTCTACTGCCCTCTCACTGACAGCAGAAGTTTTATCGAGCCCAACGGTGCTGGAATCACCAACACCATATGTCGAGCTGAATTAGCAGCAATTGCTGCTGCCATCACGCACTCTTATCCACACATTGCTTCAGACAGTCTCACCTCTCTTCATCAAATACGTAAACTACTTATTTACCCAGAGAAGCACAAACAACATATTCAAGGGGACGTCCTAAAAATCATATCTACCCTCATTAGCAACTCGAACAAATATTTGTTTCTACAAAGTACTACTACAATTTAGTAAAATCTCATGCTGGCATTGCTGGTAACAAATGTGCAGATGCTATTGCAAAATATCAAGCAAGCCAAGCCAATAATAATGTGGCTGATACCGGGATCCCTAGCGCAGGCCCCAGTGGAAATTCTTTTTCTCATTTATTTTGGTTAGCTCAGGAGGCAAAAAGAGAACACGCTGTGGAAACACCCACAGCCCCTACACCCAATCCTAAAACCACCTACCTCCCCAATCTTCAAAACGCTCTCAAGTCTCATATGCATACAAAACACAGACTTGGATATGCCAACCCCAAAACAGGCTACTACTCTTATTATCAGAGTTTGTTACCACATGTAGATAAGAAAATCAGCAATGCCTTTAGGAACATGTCCTGTATATCCACACCCATGAAGCGCACCATCTTACAGTATCGCACTGGCACCCTCTATAACCAAAAACATGTGGTTCGTTTCAAAAGGTCCACTAACCCACTCTGCCCTCTCCCAGGCTGTCATCAATTAGACAGCGCACTCCACATGCTTTCAGGCTGCCAAAATCATATTATCTCCAGCATGAAAACTGAACGCCACAATGTTGCTGGAAGAATGATCATCAAAGCTAGTAGCAAAAGCCCTTGGGGAGCAGGCTTGGTCAACATGGACATAGGGAGTGGTGATAGGTTGGCACAGCACAACCTTCAAATCCCTGCACATGCATCAAACAGAATTATACCTCTTTCCAAAAAAATTCTAAGAGATCTAGACTCACCTCCAACCGTCCTGATGCTATACTGATTACTCCCTATAAAGCCAAACCCACTCCTTCTTCTCCTTCTACCTCCTGCTCACACCATCATGTGTTACGCAGCAGACACAACCCCACACTGAGGACCTCAACAGCCAACCGCGTGAGGCAAGCCCACCAACTGAATGTAAACCAGCGGCATGTGCACTTAATTGAAATCAAGTATTGTGAAGACACGAGGCCTGGACAGCAGTTGGAGGCGGCACAGCGGCAGCATGCAGACCTCTGCAAGCTCATTAATGCAAAAGTTGTGACTCTCCACACCATCCTTTTGGGTGTTGGCGGGGCCTGCTACACTGAGCACACCCTTAACCAGTTTACACAACTGGGACTTGACCACCAACGCGCAAATAAACTTGCTCGCAAACTTCATGCCCATTCTTTCATCTATGCCAACAAGATTGCTACCACTAGGCGTGCTATTGAAAACAAGAGTACTTCTCGCAGCTAGGTTATGGAGCTGGGTGCTTCCAATAAACCTCCAGATCCCCATTAGGGTATTCTTTTCGTAGCTTCGTGGTGGAGGGGACTCACGGCTCTTTTGAGCCAATGTGTCTCCTTTTCCTTAATTGATGTAGGGAGGGTTTCCTCTGCTTACGTAGTTTTTCATTTCTTTTCTTTCATGACCTCATGTGTATGTATGAACAGGCTAGCAGTCAAACGTCTTGACTGAGGCCTTTTTTCCCTTGTAACCCTTGTAACCCTTGTAGCCTGTCTCGGAGTTGGCCTATCCAAGTCTGTGTTTTTGATGCATGTGAGGCTTAAGAGCATTTTGAAGATTGGGGAGGTAGGTGCTTTTAGGACTGGGTGCAGGAGCTGTGGATGTGCCGGCAGTGGGCTCTTTTTTTTCCTCTTTGGCTAACTTAAATACATGAGAAAAAGGATTTCCGCCAGGGCCTGCGCCAGGGATCTTGGCATCAGCCACATTATTATTGGCTTGGTTTGCTTGATATTTTGCAATAGCATTTGCGCATTCGTTACCAGTAATTCCAGCATGAGATTTCACTTTGTAGAAACAAATATTGGTTTGTGAGTTGCTAATGAGAGTAGGTATGATTTAAGGACATCCCCTTGAATGTGTTTAACAAGTTGTTTATGTTTCTCAGGAAAGAAAAGAAAAACTACGCAGGCAATGAAAACACTCCCCGCATCAATTAAGGAAAAGAGGATACCTAGGGCCGAGGCACCGTGTATCCCCTTCGCCAAGAGAAACAAGAAAGAAGTCAATGGGGATCAGGAGGGTTACTAGCAGTAGCCCGTGCCTGATCTTGGCGAGGAGAGTTGAGAGAAGTCTTCTCAAGAGCGCGTCTTATGTTTCTCACGGTAAATTAGTTGTTTACGTATTTGATGAGAGGTGAGACTATCTGAAGCAATGTGTGAATAAGAGTGTGTCTCGGTGATGGCAGCAGCAATTGCTGCTAATTCAGCTTGACATATGGTGCTTGTAATTCCAGCACCGTTAGGCTCAACATAGCTTTTGCTGTCAGTGAGAGGGCAGGAGACGCCTGCTCCAATCTCTTGCTTGCCGTGCTTGATATGGCAGCTACCATCAGTGTACGCCCATGTCCTCCAGTCAGGGACTTTGAGCACGAGGGTTGGACTCGATTGATTGGGTACAGAGTTCTTCCTGCTTACCTAAGTGTGGATTGAAAGGATTTCTAGATATTTGATGTTCGTCAGAGGGAGGTGTAGACACTTTTTACATCCTGGCATGTCAGCATGCATTGTATTGAGAGTAGAATAATTGCCAATACTGTGCAGCTTCCATTGATGTCTGGTAACGTAATTTTTTTTGTCTTGTTTAGGTTTGAGGGCCCTTTGGTGAGACCCTCGCTAGCTTGTTAGTTAGGGGACATCTCCTTCATGCAAACTGCCTCATCTTCGACGCCAGCCAAGGGTGTTAGAATGCACATTCGAGCCACACACATACGGTGTGTGTGTGTGTGTGTGTGTGTGTGTGTGTGTGTGTGTGTGTGCATGCACATAAAGGTGTAGACCGACAACGGGGTGAGGTGGTGTTGAAAAACACCGTTTGTTGTTGCTGCCCCACGAAGTCCATCAGCACTATGGTCAAAACCATAATGTGGCTGTCTAGGCGCTGGTGAATTTGGTGACAGACTTGGTGCCCTCGGACACGGCGTGCTTGGCCAGCTCGCCGGGCAGCACCAGGCGCACCGCGGTCTGGATCTCGCGGCTGGTCACGGTGGGCTTCTTGTTGTAGCGGGCCAGGCGGGATGCCTCCGTGCCGATCTTGTCGAAGATGTCGTTGACGAAGGAGTTGAGGATGGAGATGGCCTTGGAGGAGATGCCGGTGTCCGGGTGCACCTGCTTCAGCACCTTGTAGATGTACAGCTTGTAGCTCTCCACCTTGGCCACCTTCTTCTTCTTCTTGCCGTCGGGCCCGGCCTTGGCAGGGGCGGCCTTCTTGGCGGGAGCCTTCTCAGCGGCCTTGGGTGCCATGATTGAACGATTGATGCTTCAGTGGATGTAGAAGATCTTGAGTTATCACGAACAATGAGAGCATGGCTGATATACGGCGTGACACTCCCACGCTCAGCAGGACCAGTGTGGGGCAATCAACGCTGGAGGAGTGGTCCTGCTGATCCGGCCTGCATTGAGTGCTTCTTACAAGAAAATCCAGCCGCTCAGTAGCAGACAAGTCGATTGATCTACTTACCCTCAACGATCCCAATAATAATAGCAATGGCAGGCAAGACAGGCAGCGCTGGGCGCGGCAAGGGCTCCTCCGGCAAGAAGGCCGTGTCCCGGTCCGCCAAGGCCGGGCTGTCCTTCCCCGTGGGCCGCATCGCGCGCTATCTGAAGAAGGGCAAGTACGCGGAGCGCATCGGCGCTGGCGCCCCCGTGTACCTGGCTGCAGTGCTGGAGTACTTGTGCGCCGAGGTGCTGGAGCTGGCTGGCAACGCTGCCAAGGACAACAAGAAGAACCGCATCGTGCCCCGCCACATCCAGCTGGCCGTCCGCAACGACGAGGAGCTGTCCAAGCTGCTGGGCGGCGTCACAATCTCCTCTGGCGGTGTGCTGCCCAACGTGCACTCCATGCTCCTGCCCAAGAAGACCGCCAAGAAGGAGAGCGCCTCCGCCTAAGCCTTGTGGGTGCCCTTCTTACTTGAGTGTGGAGGATGGCTGGCTACCCTGTGTGGCCCTGTTCATCCAGCTTGCTTCAAGGCAAACAAACGGTGTTTTTCAACACCACCACCAACTGTTGACCGTGCTTTGACTTTCTTCTTTGTGACACACACATACACCATATAGTGAGAGGCTCATATCAAAAGAGAGAAACGCGTTGGCAGAGGAACACCTCTCACAACAATCAAGGAATAGAGGTTAACTGCCAACTAGAGGTGCTCAGGTCACAAGACGGTCTTCAGGCGACTTTCGCCAGATGGGTTCAAAATTTGAGAAGAGGTTGTCTTCTTAAGTATGGCCTCGTCAAGTACAAAGCTAAACAAAACCCTAATCAAACATCACTAGACACTGGATCACACGGCCCCCCCCTCTCAAACTCCTCCTCCCCTTATCCTCCGAGAAATTTACACACCACACATGGCTTGCATTTATAACACACGAGGTAAATGTTTTGGGATGATAACCCCTAGCCGATTTCAACTCCTTTACAAGGCTTTCTATAGGGCCAAGCTTGCAGGCTTGCATGAAGCCATAACGCCTGCTACTAGCTTTGCATCTGAGCTACAGGGAAAAAGGAAAAGCTACGCAAGTGGCTCACACCTCAAGTCATATTAATGAAGGGCCGACCCCCACCGCCACAAGGGCTCGAACTCAGAACCCCCCGCCGCCTGGACGAGGACATGTACTTGACACTCGCGTACTAAGTGCAACAGTCTCCTCAAAAAGGTTCTCCATGCTGACATCAGCCTTAGCTCCATGACTGATTATTGTTGCACGTCCCACCTCTTATCTGCGCTGGATGGTTTGGCTCACTCGGATCTGATGAAACGTCAAATTATGGTTTGTGACCCTGTGAACCTCAGTCAATTTGTGGTGGACCTGAGATCTAGACACCTGGGCTATTGGAACCAATTCACAGCCCCTGATCCAAGAGTAAGCAACAGTAAGCGGCTGACTTACCATCAATGGTGCGCTCTCCCTGTCAGAAATGCACATGCCATTCACCCACCTTATACAATGCCTAAATACATGTACTTGGATCTTTCCCATCATGTCCTTCGCAACACTGCCAGATTCAGGCTGCAGGTACACGCTCTCCGAGTTGAACGGGCTACTTGGTCCAATAGTACTTCTCCGGTCTGTGATATCTGTGATTCTGATGACATACAAGATGAAAAACATGTGTTGTTCAGATGCTCCAATCCCCAGGTCTGCTCTCTCCGTCAAAAGTATGCCTCACTTTTTGGGCACAACTTCTCTTTCCTACACCTCCACGTCTCCCACAGGATGTCCTGTCTAGGCACCATTCACCATGTGAATTCCCAGGATATCATTTTTTTCTAAACCAGGATAACAACAAACTTCCTTTTTTTCTTCATGACCTCGTGTGTATTTATGAACAGGCTAGCAGTCAAACGTCTTGACTGAGGCCTTTTTTTCCCTTGTAACCCTTGTAACCCTTGTACTTGACACTGCTTCGCACTTTAACCCACCGGTCACCTATCCACCCATGTGGGCTAGTAGGGGCTCCATACCCACAAAACTAGCTTAGAAAACAAGTACACGAGCAAAAAATTAAAGACTAGTACTCCTTTTCGCGTGCCCTGCCAACCCACATCCACTCTGCCCTTAGAGAGTGGGCCCTGGTAACTTAAGAACAAATGGCTTCCCCGCTGGACCACAACCCACAATACCAGCATTACTGGAGCAACCACCCCTGAGACACTCTCTTTGGTGCCCATCATAACTCCCTCTCTTCCAGATTCTCTGGCTTCAAGGGTTACAAGGGTTACAAGGGAAAAAAGGCCTCAGTCAAGACGTTTGACTGCTAGCCTGTTCATAAAAGCAAAGTTTTGAAAGAAGAATTGAAGTTTGTTGTTTTTTTCCTGTTAAATAAAAATGTTCATGTCCATTCATGGCATTCTCTGGCTTCTCCGTCTGCCATCCTACTTACGCCGAAGGAGCTATGTCTCAGGCCTTACGCCATGCTATCTACTCAGCCATTCTCAACACAGAGGCCACTGCTACTTTCATGTTCCTCCCTGTCCCCAGCTGGGGACAACACATGGTAACTAACCCCTATTCCAAACTCATCACTGCCTATCCACATCTCTGTTATGAACTGGGGACCATTGCACGTAGCAACCTTTGCTACAAGGGGGTTACAAGGGAAAAAAGGCCTCAGTCAAGACGTTTGACTGCTAGCCTGTTCATAAATACACATGAGATCATGAAGAAAAAAAGGAAGTTTGTTGTTATCCTGGTTTAGAAAAGTATTGATATCCTGGGAATTCACATGGTGAATGGTGCCTAGACAGGACATCCTGTGGGAGATGTGGAGGTGTTGGAAAGAGAAGTTGTGCTCAAAAAGTGAGGCATACTTTTGACGGAGAGAGCAGACCTGGGGATTGGAGCATCTGAACAACACATGTTTTTCATCTTGTATGTCATCAGAATCACAGATATCACAGACCGGAGAAGTACTATTGGACCAAGTAGCCCGTTCAACTCGGAGAGCGTGTACCCGCAGCCTGAATCTGGCAGTGTTGCGAAGGACATGATGGGGAAGATCCAAGTACATGTATTTAGGCATTGTATAAGGTGGGTGAATGGCATGTGCATTTTTGACAGGGAGAGCGCACCATTGATGGTAAGTCAGCCGCTTACTGTTGCTTACTCTTGGATCAGGGGCTGTGAATTGGTTCCAATAGCCCAGGTGTCTAGATCTCAGGTCCACCACAAATTGACTGAGGTTCACAGGGTCACAAGCCATAATTTGACGTTTCATCAGATCCGAGTGAGCCAAACCATCCAGCGCAGATAAGAGGTGGGACGTCCAACAAGAATCAGTCATGGAGCTAAGGCTGATGTCAGCATGGAGAACCTTTTTGAGGAGGAGACTGTTGCACTTAGTAAGCGAGTTGTAGAAGCGCATAGTGGCACGGAACCAATTGAACTGAAAAGGTTCAATGCCACATTCTCGTAAAATGCTCCAAGATGGTGTTGTGGATTTCACTCCAAGAAGATTTCGCAAAACGTTCAGGATCCACTTCTGCAACAGGTTGTCCACTTCTGCGCCCTGCCGTAAGTAAGGAGTGGCCCAAATCTGGCTAGCATACATTCCTGCTGGGATAGCATACGTTTTCAAGAGCCAAATGAGCGCATGCAGCCGATTTGAAAGGTTGTGGTCGTGAGCAAAGGTTTTGACACGATAAGTCCCCGCCATGCATGGTTTCAGAGCAGCCTCAGCAGCAGTGGAAAGGTTGAGACGTTTGTCACAGACCATACCCAGATATTTAAAAGAATCAGTGTAGGGCAGGTTTTCACCATCATACAACAGTTGAGGAAGAGTGTCAGCTCTGGAATTGAAGCAGACGACCTCAGACTTTTTTGTGTTGACCGTCAGGCATTTTCTGGTTGCATAACCCTGCAACTTGTTTAACATGGCTTGCATGTGGGTGTGGTTGTTTGCAGTCAAAGCGAGGTCATCTGCATAAAGCATGTGAGAAACATGAAAATTTGGTAAGCCTGTCACCGCTCCTGTTTCCCCATTTGTGATGCAGCCAATGTCATTAACGTAGATTGAGAATAGGAGTGGTGACAGTGGGCACCCTTGTTTAACTCCATGCGTTGGCTGGACACTTGCTCGTTTATCTCCGTCAATAAGGATGTATTTGTCATCTCGGTAGAGGTCTTTAATGATGGAGATAAGCTGGCTGGGCATCTGGCATTTGTGTAAGTGTTCCCACAATCTGTCTCTGGGTATTGAGTCATATGCCTGTTTGAAATCAATAAAGGTGGCATATAAACGTGGGGAGCCTTGAGGTTGAAGTATCTGAGCTGCATGCTTCAGGTCCCTCAAAATAAAAAGTGGCTGTAAGGTGTTGCGGCCTGGAAAAAAGCCAAATTGACTGTCAGGAATAATGTTGTATTTTGCACACCAGTCTTGAACCATGGAGCGGAGGACATTTGTGTACAGGCGGTATAGTGTGTTACTGACTGCAAGCATCCGGTAGTTTGAAGGATGTGTCACAGCGCCCTTTTTGAATATTGGAGCAAGTTTGGCAGCTTTCCATGATGAGGGGATGCGAGCAGTTTTGAGCATAAGCGTGAAGAGTTGTGAAATGTATGGAGCCAGCACATTGTGATGTTCAAGACCTCTGCCATGGCGTCTGGGGACAAGTTTGCACGCATGTTTTATGAAAGAAGGTAGGACTGTGTCAAAGCCGGGTGAAGAGGAACTTTTTCTTTTTCTCAGCTCAGCTTCCCCAGGCAGATTGAAAGGGTGCGGGCCTGTGCCCCCGAATGCTTCATCACGCAAGCCATGAGTGTCATTGTTGGAAACAGAAGGATGGTAGAATAAGTTGTTGATATGATCCTGCCAGGCCTGCTCAGAAATAGGAGTGGTATGGGAGCTCACAGGCTTCTTCAGAAGTTTGTGTACAGCCGGATCTTTCTGGAATAACTTGCGCATGAAATCTATAGCTCGAGTGCGGGTATATCGTCTCTTAGCACGCTGCAGAACAGCTCTGTACTCTCTGTGTAGTTGCTCACAAGCGTGCCTGGCTTGCCCAGTCTTCAATGCAATTGAAAAGGCCTTCTTTCTGGCTGCACACACATCATTGAACCACTCAGGCCGTTTGTGATTTCTGTTGCGCACCATTTGCTGAGAGCGAGGTCTAAGGGCAATCATACCAACATCCGGATGTCTGGCAGCATTAAAAATCCAAGACTTCAGGCAGGTACATGCTCTTTCAGCATCCTGATCTGTGACAGCGGATTCAAAAGCCTCCCTGCTACTCTCATCCCCTTCAATGTGTGCAGCATAAGCTTGTGCTTTATCAGCCCTCCATCGAAATAGGTACCTCTCAGGAAAGTCCTGTAATGTCTCACCGTCAATGGAGTGGAATCGTTTGTCAATGTGCGTTGTATGTGTGTCCGGGGTGCTAAAGGTGATTGTATGAAAGCAGTGGTCTAGACAGATAGGCTCGGTGAGTGTCACTTGCTCTATGAACGAGTACAGGCATTTGGAGACTATAAGGTGATCTGGTCTGCTTCTGCGTGTTTTGTTGTAGCCTATAAAGGAAGGTTGTCCCGAATCTCCAGGCGCTCTCCCAGTGGTAATGATGCAGTTCAGGTTAGATGCCACATCCACAAGGCATTTTCCAGCCCTATTAATGTGTGGGCATTGTGTGGGTCTGTTTCCAGTAAGTTGTGGGTAGGTTGCGAGCAAATCATAGTGCGCGTCCGTAATTTCATTTAAGCACCCTATGTGGGCATTGAAGTCCCCGCAAATGATGACATGTGGTGTCACTGTTTTGGCTAACAAAATCTCCTCACCCAGCGTGTAAAAAAGATTGTCAATTTCCTGAGCAGGCCTAGTGCTGCTTTGAGGGTTTAGGTAGGTGGCACACATCAGGACGTCTTCCTCCAAGTCAAAGAGTCTTTTATCACATCTGATCCAGAGGCCTTGTATGTTTTGAATAGCACGTAGCAACCTTTGCTACAACAATCCACAATCCTGCCTCAGCCAGGAAATACCACTTTTTCAGCACACCTGGGACCTACAAATTATTGCAGTCTGGAACACAGCTGCAGGGATCCATCTAAACAACCACAACCCAGCTTGGCTACAGCTATACCAGAAACCAAATGGAAGCTGCGCAGTGTTAGCAACCATTCTACTATCAACTCTATGCATGCTGACATGCCTGGATTCAAAAAATGCAAACGCCTCCCCTCTGACAAACAACAAATTTCCAAAAACCCAAGCACTCCACACATAAATAATCTGGAGGAAATTTTTATGCCTAGCCAATCCAATCCAACCCTCATGCTCAAAATCCCTGACTGGAGGACATGGGCTTACACTGATGGTAGCTGTCACATCCAGAACGGCAAACAAGAAATTGGAGCAGGCGTTTACTGCCCTCTCGCAGACAACATAAAACTTGTTGAGCCCAACGGTGCTGGAATTATCAACACCATTTATCGAGCTGAATTGGCAGCAAATGCTGCTGCCATCACCCTTAGCCATGCAAACATT
Organism: Dunaliella primolecta; assembly: GCA_914767535.2. NCBI lineage: Eukaryota > Viridiplantae > Chlorophyta > Chlorophyceae > Chlamydomonadales > Dunaliellaceae > Dunaliella > Dunaliella primolecta. Next base: position 11,366,829 of record OU611752.1, read on the forward strand.
GCCTCAGACAGCCTCACTTCTTTTCATCAAATTCGTAAACAACTTCTTTACCCTGAGAAGCACAAACATCACATTCAAGGGGACGTCCTTAAAATTATGTCAACTCTCATTAGCAACTCTCAAGCCAACATTCATGTCTACAAAGTGAAATCCCATGCTGGCATCACTGGTAATGAATGCGCAGATGCTGTTGCAAAATATCAAGCGGACAAATCCAACAATAGCATGGCAGACATTGGGATCCCAAACGCACGCCCAGGCGGAAATCCTTTCTCACAAATCTTCTGGTTAGCCCAGGAGGCAAAAAGAGAACACGCTGTGGAAACACCCACAGCTCCTGCACCCAATCCTAAGATCACATACCTCCCCAATCTTCAAAATGCTCTCAAGTCTCATATGCATACAAAACATGGACTTGGATATGCCAACTCCAAAACAGGCTACTACTCTTACTATCAGAGCTTGTTGCCACATATTAATAAAAAAAAAATCAGCAGTGCTTTTAGAAACATGCCTTGTATATCCTGACCTATGAAGCGCACCATCTTACAATGTCGCACTGGCACCCTCTATAACCAAAAACACACATATGTTACTCTCCTCCCTTTTTTTTGTTGCAGTCGGTTGGTCCTGGCAAACTCCTGATCTTTATTCGCCGTTGCTTTGTCATACAAACACCAGTGGAAATTTTTTCCCTTGTTCTTGGCAAGGGTTTTTTCTGTACACTTACATGCACGGGCTACACAAACACTCCTGAACATTTTATAATACAGTTTTTCACTTGAGCAGCCTAGCAGTCGCACTTTTTGACTGATGGCTTAATTTGTAAAACCTTGTAACCAAAAACATGCGGTTCGCCTCAAAAGGTCCACTAACCCATCATGCCCTCTCCCAGGCTGTCATCAATTAGACAGCGCACTCCACGTACTTTCAGGCTGCTAAAATCATATCATCTTCAACATGAAAACTGAACGCCACAATGTTGCTGGAAGAATGATCATCAAAGCTAGTAGCAAAAGCCCTTGGGGAGCAGGCTTGATTAACATGGACATAGGGAGTAATGATAGGTTGGCGCAGCACAACCTCCAAATCCCTGCACATGCATCTAACAGAATCATACCTCCATACCTCTTTCCTCGTAATTTTCCACAGAGATCTAGACTCAAATCTAGTCGTCCAGATGCTATTCTGATTACTCCTTATCTAGCCAAACCCACTTCATCTTCTTCTTCCTCCTCTTCACTCTATGCGTTACGCAGCAGACACCCGACACAGAGGACCAGTGGTGCTAACCGTGTAAGGCAGCCCCATCAACTTAATGTAAACCAGCGACACGTGCACTTGATTGAAATCAAGTACTGTGAAGACACGAGGCCTGGACATCAGTTGGAGGCGGCTCAGCGGCAGCACACAAACCTCTGTAAACTTATTAGTGCTAAAGTAGTGACTCTTCACACCATCCTTCAAGAAGTTCTGGGTGTTGGTGGGACCTGCTACAGAGAGCATACCCTGAATCAGTTAAAACAAATGGGACTTGACCAACAACGTGCCTTGAAACTTGCTCGCAAACTTCATTCCCATTCTGTCATGTATGCCAGCAAGCTTGTTACCACTAGGCGTGCTATTGAGAACAATAATACTTGTCAAAGCCAGGTTATGGAGCTGGGTGCTTCCAGTAACCCTCCAGATCCCCATTATCATTTTTACTTCACAGCTTTGTGGTGGAGGGGACTCACGGCTCTTCTGAGCCTATGTGTCTCCTTTTCCTTAATTGATGTAGGGAGAGTCTTCTCTGCCTACGTAGTTTTTCTTTCTTTCTTTTTCTTTTCAGCATGCATTGCATTGAGAGAACAATGGTTGCCTATATTGCGCAGCTTCCAGTTAACTTCAGGTACATCCGAAGCCAGGCCCTGCAGCCAAGCTGGGTTGTGATTGTTTAGATGGATCCTTGCAGATGTGTTCCAGACTGCAACAATTTGTAGGTCCCATGTGTGCTGAGGAAGAGGTATTTCCTGGTTGAGGCAAGATATTTGATCATTGTAGTGGAGTTTAATCATTAAACTATGATACGTGTGATTGTTCCAAGTTCACAACAGAGATGTGGATAGGCAGTGATGAGCTTAGAGTAGGGGTTAGTTGTCATTTGTTGTCCCCAGAGAGGGAGGAGCATAAAAGTTGCAGTGGCTTCTGCATTGAGAATAGCTGAGTAAATAGGATGACGCAAGGCCTGAGTCATAGCATTCTCATCATAAATGTGATGGCAGACAGAGAAACCTGAAAATTTGGATGAGAAGGAGTTATGATAGGCATTGAAGAGAGTGTCTCGGGGGAGGGGGGGGTATTTGATTTCTATTTAGTGGATGTGGCGGTTTTGGATGTTTAATTCATGAAGTTGCCTGGCTGGAGTTGTGCTGCTTCTTACTTCTTCATTACACCTCATACTGCAGAGTAACCGATTTGGGGGGGGAGGAGGTAGTCTATGTGGGTTAGCAGGGCAAGGAGTGACCGAGATAGCGTCAGGACTCCCTATGTCCATGTTGACCAAGCCTGCTCCCCAAGGGCTTTTGCTAAGAGCTTTGATGATCATTCTTCCAGCAAAATTGTGGCGTTCAGTTTTCATGCTGGAGATAATATGATTTTGGCAGCCTGAAAGCATGTGGAGTGCGCTGTCTAATTGATGACAGCCTGGGAGAGGGCAGAGTGGGTTAGTGGACCTTTTGAAACGAACCACATGTTTTTGGTTATAGAGGGTGCCAGTGCGATACTGTAAGATGGTGCGCTTCATGGGTGTGGATATACAGGACATGTTCCTAAAGGCATTGCTGATTTTCTTATCTACATGTGGTAACAAACTCTGATAATAAGAGTAGTAGCCTGTTTTGGGGTTGGCATATCCAAGTCTGTGTTTTGTATGCATATGAGACTTGAGAGCGTTTTGAAGATTGGGGAGGTAGGTGGTTTTAGGATTGGGTGAGGAGCTGTGGATGTGCCAGCATTGTATTCTTTTTTTTCCTCTTTGGCTAACTTAAATACATGAGAAAAAGGATTTCCGCCGGGGCCTGTGCTAGGGATCCCGGTATCAGCCACATTATTATTGGCTTGGCTTGCCTGATATTTTGCAATAGCATCTGCACATTTGTTACCAGCAATGCCAGCATGAGATACTTTGTAGAAACAAATATTGGTTTGTGAGTTGCTAATGAGGGTAGATATGGTTTTTAGGACATCCCCTTGAATATGTTGTTTGTGCCTCTCTGGGTAAATAAGTTGTTTACGTTTACCGCTAGGGATAATGGCTGTACGGATAATGTCAAGCGTTTGCCGTGGGGAAGCATAGGAGGAGTCAAGGTTATCAAGCTCATTTCTGAGGTTACAGGGCATGCGTTGAATTTGATGCTTCCAATTGAAGTCCATGGTAATTTGAACTCCAAGATAAAGGAAGGGTTCATGTGATGCAAGAAACTGGGCCTTTTGTCTTTAAATTTCTATTTTTCCTTTGAGTTGTTGACAGAGAGCTTGAGAGGGTGTAACCCCATTTTGATCTTTTCCAGGATGACTTTGTAAAATGCCCGTTACTTAAGTTTTGCTGCCAGAAATAACAAGTGCAGCCCAGTCAGAGTAGAGAGTGACTTTCCTGGCTTGTACTTTGAGGTCCTGGATTGTGCTAGTGGGGCAGAGAAGGTCGTCAGCAAAGGCAGCGCTGCTTAATACGTTTGCAAGGTGAGTATCAGTGGCGTTTTGGCCTGGGATGCAGCCATGTTTGTAACCGCGTCCCCCTACATGTAGCCATCTTAAAAGAGGTTCCATATAGAGTAAGAAGAGGAAGGGTGAAAGTGTATCTCCTTGAATTGTACCTCTTTCAACAGGAATTTTTTCAGTGCTACGTCCTGAGGGCAATCTAACTTGGGTGGTGGCGCTTTCATAGAGATTTTTGACAGTGTCAATAGCATCAGTGGGGAAGCCCAAGTCATACATTATCCAGAGCATCCTGTCGTGGTCAGTAGTGTTGAATGCGGAGGTGGAATCTACAATGAGGGCGTATATCTTTCCCAAAAGTTTTGGCGTCTTCAAGTCCCATGATGACATTCTAGAGCTGGTGGATGGTGTCTTTTTGATTACGGAAACCAGCTTGAGTAGAGCTCAAAAAGAGAGTGTGCTTCTGCATATTCATAGAGTGTATTAGTGACCATTCGGGTCCACAGTTTGTAGAGCGTGTTGGCAAGCCCAATGGGTCTGTAGGATGATATCTCTGTCTCTTCTCCCTTGTTCTTGTCAATGAGGATAGTCTTTTCCTTAATTGGTGTAAGGAGAGTTTCCTCTGCCTACATAGTTTTTCTTTTCTTTTCTTTGAGGGGCATAGATGACCCCGCCCACGCCAAACAAAATGGCATGGGGGGGGACTTGAGTTGAGGCCCTTGAAACATCGCGAAAGAGGCTGCGGTGCTGCTGCTTGGAGGCCTCAAGTGATTCTCCAGCCTGATGTCTTCACAGAATTTGACCTCCACAAGTTGGATTTGTCTCTGTCCTGGAGGGAGCTGGCTAGGGTGGCGGACCTTGGAAGCAGGTGGAGTGGCTGTGGCTGGCACTAAGCGTTCCCTGTTCTCCCATGCCCCCCTCTACTTCTCAACGGATACCATTGGCAGGAATTGGTCCTTGGCACTCCTTTTATTGGAACAAATGATATTGCCCAATAATAAGGGGGATTAGAAGTGAGTCTTTGTTTGTCAGGGAAACGACCAGGGAAAATATACTTAGGGAGGGTTATATTTGTCAAGTGTCCAGGGACCTGCAGGTTCTGTAAAGCAAAACGATCTGTGCTGCCAATGTCCATGGAGGCAAGACATGCCCCAAGAGGGATTCTGCTGACACCTTTGAGAAGGTTACAGTAAGCAATTTTATGGCGCTCGGTCACCATGTTTGGCATGATGGAAACCTTACACCCTGAAAGTTTGAAAGAGGCATGACAATGTGTTTGGAATGCTAATAATCCATGACGTTTCCTCAAACTGCAAGAAAAAAGTTGTGTGTGTACAAGCATTCATTCAGCAGTTCTTGGTCACCTGCAAAACAGTTCACACTAGCATTCCTCTCCCTCCCTCTCCCTCTCTCTCTCTCTCACTCTCTCTCTCTCTCTCTCTCTCTCTCTCTCTCTCTCTCTCTTTCTCTCTCATGATGGAAGCATGAACATGTATCCTGCAAAGGCTAACAATACAGATTAGGCTAGGCTAAGCTCAAATGTCACCTGAATTGGTGTAAATGCGATCCCTGGATTACGATCCCTGTCTTCATCTTTTACAAGCAGCCAAGGTGGCTTTGTGCATATTAGTCTGCCTCCATGCCATTCCGTTTCTCCTGCGCAGCGTGTGTATGCGTATGTATGTATGTATGTATGTATGTATGTATGTATGTATGTATGTATGTATGTATGTATGTATGTATGTATGTATGTATGCATGTATGTGTGTGTTGTGTGTGTGTGAGCATGAATTAAAAAGTGCTTAGGTCATGCTGTCCAGGACTAAATCTAATGGGGGGAAGATACTATCAGGGGTACGCGCATGCACACACACACACACACACACACACAAACACACATGAATTAGACACATTATTACGACCTAGGCACTCTTAAATCTACCTGAGAGTTACTAACAATGAAATATAATTGTGAATATTCCCTTGCAAGTCAGTGAAGAAAAGCATCGTTTATTAAGCCATCAAAATCAAGCTCCGGTAAAGGCAATGACAAACAAGCTGCTCATGGGTCAATTTGAAGCTGCAAAAATGGAACATTCAGCAAGAAATGCGGAAGGCGCGTTGCACAGATCCCACGAGCTCCATCAGCGCTTCCTCAGAGTGGCATCACATCATGCTACACCCTTTTCTTTTCTCTTTTCTTGGAAGTTAGATCAATGAGCAGGGGCATTTGCTACCATACTGCACGTGCTACCTAGATTGGCTACAGCGAGAGGGCTGAGAGCAAAAGGAGGCCTAACCTACATCGGCCAACAGCAAGGTTGGCAGGCTCAATGCAAACATCTTGCAGTCTTCCTTTTCCAGGCATGAGCTGGCAACTCCTTACATTGCACAGGGCATTTGACTGGGATGCAGCTGTGACACTGGAACAGAGATACATGGAGCTTCCAGCCCCATCGCTTGCGCGCGAACCGCACTGGCTCACCATGAGTTTGAGCATTGCCTCCTCCATCTGCCGCTTTGCCTGCTGGGTCTTGTTGTTCATCCGAGCCCGCTGTGAGGCTTTTGATTTGCTGCCGCTCTTGCTGCTTGCGCCCCCACCCCTACGGGCCCCAGCTGCACCCCCCTGCTGCTGTCCACCCCCTGCTGCTGCCGCGCCTGCTCCGTCGCTACGGTTTGCCTGTTGACGTGCTCCGCCTTCCTCTTCCTCCTCCTCCTCCTCCTCCTGCTGAGGCGGCCGCTCGGGGGCCTTGGCTTTGACGAAGATAGTGCCTGCACATCCATGAGGGGGAACTTGCATGAGGGCTGCACAGAGAGAGTTGCCACAATGATGAAGCGTGACTTTTCAGGCTTCTGTGTAACATGTCCGGTCACACGTTTGTGCCGAGTGCACAGAGCTGCAGAGGAAAGGCGCCCTAATGCCCTTGTGCATGTCTTGCCCCCAAATCCTTTCAGGCTTGGGGATTCTGGTGCGCACATGCGAAGCAATGAGAGACAGAACATACAGCAGAGACTGCTCGTACATGCGCTCCACCCAAAAGAACAGCCTCTCATTCGGGCCAGCACAAGCCCAGGTTCTACTTCTGCCCACCATCTCTCTGGGCATTTGGTTGAAACTTGTGGAGGGAAAGTGCACATGCATTATACAAGTCAGCCTGAGCGCTTGCAACACAAGGCCTCAGGGGATTCTTACCAAGCTCCTTGAGCGCCTTGGCCCTGGCTTTGAGCACATCAGAGGGCACGCCCGGCTCATGTAAGACCTTCTCACACACCTGTGCAGATACCAAGACCAGAAGACAGAGCTTCAGTTTGTGACAGACGAGCGTAGGTGAGCGATTGGCATGAATGCAAGTGCACAACCCTGCGACTGAATGACGATTGTAAGCATGCTTGCAAAGAACTTTGGGGAAGGTCACACATCAGTGTATGAGACAGGGCCAAGCACGGAAGCATGAAATACCTTCCTTCAAGAGAGGCGTGGAAGTAAAACAAAACACTGAGTATGCAGAGGCAAAAGGTCTACGTGCATGTCCACCCACCTTTCGAATGGTTGACTGCACATCCAGCACATTTGCCGCCCACATGGCCTCAAGCATGAGAGGCAGGGACTCCTCCTCCAGCTGCAGGAGAGCCGCTCTGCACCATGCAGGGTATCCCCCATGGGGGCACAGAATTTAGGAGCCAAAGCTGCCAGCAGTGATGCGGTTGGACAGGGAAAAACTTCATTGCCATGCACACAACACACACATATATGCAGCTCACTTACGCATGACCTGGTGCATGCCGCAAAGCAACGCAGTACGTTTGAGCGGTGGCAAACGAGTCCCTGAGAAACATGGAGACAACCCTCTGTACTGAAATAGCACAACTGGAGCGCCTGTGCGCCTTACAGCATGAGGCACATATGCTACAGACAGCATGCAATCTTAAACTGGATACTGGGCTGTTCATGTCAGGCTGCTTTAGTGGTGCCATAAATGCCTGCTTCCGAGATAATCCCCCCTCTCTTTGGAGCAGGAAAGCCAATGTCGGCCCCCACAATATAATACGCATATATATGTGTATATGTGTATACATGTATGTATGTAAAAATAAATACAAATACTATAATACACCTGACTATACTGATGTACAAGGCACCCTCAGCAGACAGACAGCATAGATAAGTTCACCTTCCCTCCCTCCCTTCTCTTACCTGTGCGCAGCGCTCTCCTTGTTCTCCCGCATTGCTGCACTCCCTTGCTGTCCTGCCGCCCCGCTTGCACTGCTGCTCGCGCCATCCTGCTGCCTGCCAGGGCCTGCATTGCTGGCTGCCCCCTGCCCACTCGCACTGGCCTGGCCTCCATTATCAGCTGCTGCTGCTGCTTCTGTGCCACCTCCCGCTGCCTTCCTGCTGCTGCTGCTGCTGCTGCCATTGGCGGTGGTGCTGGTGGCGGTGGTGCTGCTGGGGCCTGCAGGGCTCCTGGTGGCGCCCGAGGAAGCGCCGCCCTCGGCGGCCGCGACCACCTCAGCAGCTGCAGCGGCTGCGCGCCGCTCCTGTGATTGTGATGTGTGCGTGTGTGTGTATTGCCAAATACGTAAGGCACATTGCATCTCATCAAGACAAGTCTCCTAAACATGCGTCCTCGTCCTTGATTTCTGCTCATAGTATCTGTGATTGCTCCCAAAACCTCCACTTGGACAGCTTGCGCAACTCTGCAAGCCTGCCTCCAAAGTCATTCACAAAACATACTTCTCGCAGCCTCGCCCCAAATTCACATACACAATCAGGCAGGTAAGGTTGTAGATCAGTGCTGCTTCCAGACCACGGAGGCAAAGGTGCCGCACCACTGTGCAGCAACCCTTGCCAGCCATCAAAGATACCCAACAATAATACCTTGAACCTGGCCATCTCTAACCCCTCACCTCTTCCTTCTGCAGGGCCTCCATCTTCTGGTGGGCCTGGAATACGCGAATGGCTGCGCTGGCAGCATTCAGTTGTGACCTGGGGAAGGCACATGTGGTGACAAACCGCTGAGACATGTCTGCAGGTTACGATAAACCACAGCTCATGCCGCATATTTGTTGCATGCTGTGTAAGGCAGGGCAGGTGTAACGTACTTGAAAGCAACAGTGCATTTCCAGCAGATCCTTTATGCTTTTAAAGCAAGCCTTAATGAGGTCAGCCAGGGAGCACAGAGCAAGGTAGAAGAGGCCAAAAGAGAAGCAAGAATGCATGGCATTTGAGCAAAGAAGGTAGCAATAGCGTCATGGGCATCTTCCTCATCCATCATGTTGCTGCTGCTCAGTGGCCACAGCCTTGCATGAAGCACAGAGATGTGCAGGGCGTTGGCAATGGCCTTGCCTTGGTCCACTGACAGAGCTCCTTTTTGCTGACAAAACTGCAAAAGGGACCCACGCAATGGCTGGTCACGTATTCTAAATACATGCACGCTCAGGATGCATCTTCTAATTACGCACGATGCATCTTCTAACGACATGCATGCGCAGGATGCAACGGGTTCCCCGCAATGCTCCCTCCCTAGTGCCATTTCCAGCTGTGCACGAGCGTTCCCTGTTGAGCGCACTCCCTCTTGATGAAGAGAAGCAGGCAGCCTCGGCTCTTTAACATCCATGTATCACGGCTCTAACATCCATGCACCAGTTTCCGTCAAACCCACTCCTGCTGCAGATTCCGTTTGCGCGCTGACCCCCACTCACTGCATGTTGTGCTTGGTGGCCCGCATCTTTGCAGCCAGGCCCCCAAAGAAGCCCCCCAGGTAGATGTCAGCTTGCTGGCAGTACACATGGCCGATGGCATGAAGCATTGTGTCTCCAAAGGAGGCTGCTGCCAGGTCCTGGGCCTCCGCGCGCATGGCCAGCTGCAAGCAACATGTGCATTCCGATGCTTTTCCGTTCTGCTCCTTCATCCCAGGCCAGTCCCTGCCTTTTCTGCCCCGCAGGTGGAGAAACATTCTTCAAATGTCAATGTAGAAGAAATGAACAGATCAATATTCACAACATCCACACGGGGGAGTTGCATGCACATGCGCAGATGAATAGCCGGGGAGGACCAGCAGCAGCAAAACGAGCATGAGGATCTGCACAGCGCACGAGCGCTTTTCCCATGCCCAGCAACATGCACAGACCTGGCACCACTCAACCAGGTGTGCGCATGGAGGGTGCAACTACAGCATAATGGGCACAGGCAGACCACAAGCATGATGTGGCTCCTTGAGGAGGTGACACAAGCCAGCAAAACAATTTCAGGACTGGCATCAGCGGACCATGCGCTTGCAAGATGAGACGCTTTGGCTTGTGCAAGATGGAGCAGGCTAAGTGCGCTTGGTACCGGGCTGTGAGGAACTCCTCGTATGCTTTGCTTTGTACCCATAATACACAAGTGCCACACAACCATGGCACAGGCTAAAACACGACCCAGGAGGCTCAGCAGGCATATGCTGCCACATGCAAGCCAGCACAGGGCAATTGGCTTGCCTGGTAGAAGCAAAGGAACAGAACATACAGAGTGGCTAAAGAGCTGCGGGCAGGACCAGGAAAAAAGTAGGAATAGGAGCAGCAAGGCAGAAGTAGGGTTGAAGGTAGAAAAAGGGTGGCTGAATGGCTGCAGACTCAAGGATGCACAATTTAAAGAAAAGGCCTTTTGCCTATTGTCTTTGCCTTGTTTTATCTGTTGTTTCTTTTATTAGGTGTCACCTTGAGGGGGAGAGAATGCAACGTGCAGTTGCATGTTGAATAGCAATTTGTTGAACTCTTTCCCAGGGCCTTCCGTGAACCTTTGTCTTTTATCAAATCAGCAAGCCTGTAAGGAAGGAAGACAGACATTTGCCAACTGGCCAAACTCTCGTAGCAGTGAAGTGGAATCATGAGCGGTGAGTACAGCAACCTGTCCCACTTAATGCTACATGGGCGTATGTGAGCACACTGTCAAGAGTGCAAAAGCCCCTGGGCAAACGCTAGGGGAGCAAACGCTTCAAGGCTTGCTAAAAAGTTAGGAAAGCTCAAGGCATCCAGTCCCTTGCATTGCTTGTAACTGATGCACCAGCTTGAGCCCTCCCTTAACATGTGCCTGTCGTAGCATGGGCAAGAAACCAAGCACCCCTTGTACCATCACTGTTCCACGCATATCCCTCGCAATCTCCCTTGCATCGTTAAACCTTTTGTTCAAGCGGCCTCAAAAAGACCACTCACCAACAAACACAGTAGCACCACATCTCAGGGCAGACAACCTCCCCTTTGTCCCCAGCAATAAAGGCCAATGCAAGCATGTAGGCTACAGCCTACATTCAAACAAGCTGCACCCTGTAGCATGCATGCCAGCAGACTTAATACTGGATGCACCTCAACAAAGGAGAAGCACAGCAACCTATTGACCTAACACAGCACACCTTGAAGCCATCAGGATCTCCTACAACATGGCGCTGGAGCATTGCCTTCAGATACACTGCAAGCTTGTCCACACGCGCAGCCTGGATGGCCTTGATCTGGGCGGGTGTGAGGTCACGGGAGGTCCTGCATGGGCAGTAAGGGTGAGCATGCTCATCCAGTCTTCTTAAGATTTATACACACTGCAGTTTGCGAAGTGGCGATGCAGTGGTTAAGCAAAAGCAGTAGGCGTGATTGCATGTGTGCTTGTGTGTGTTTGTTTTGTATGTGTGTTAGGGGGAAAGGGGGTGGGGTTGGCTGTGTTTGCTCCGCGTCACATAAGCTTGACTAGCAACAAAAAAGTATGAGGCCTTCAAATGCAACTAGCACTGTCTTCAGCTGCACACCTGCACTGGATACAGAGAGGCAGCAGGGAACCTCTCCTTCTAATGCAAGCAAACTAGCAAAGAGGTGCCTGTCTTGCCCTGTTGAAATGCTGCTGCCCTCAAGTTAATAAAGACTCTTGGGGACTGACCTCACAGCGCAAGCGATGGCCAACTCCCCGACAAGGTGCTCAAATTTCTCACTGCCAAACAGCATGTTGAAGAACTCGCCACTGTCCATGAAGTTTGCGTGGTCGTCAAGCCCCTCGGACCCATGTCGATCATACATGTCACGCAGCTTGGGGTCGCTCATGACCTGTATGCCAGTGCAGTGGCAGCACAGGGGGATCAGTGATTTGTAATACACGGGACATCTGTCACTGCAATGTCCAGAGGGTCTATTCACTTGTGCCATCAATCTGTGCACGAGATTGCAGACTAAATTGGCCATTAAAACAGGGCACACTAAGTTTGGCAATGCTTACTGGCATGCATTGGCAAGAAGGGCCAAATGATTTCCCACCCCCTCCCCCTCCACCCACCCACCGACCCACCCACTCACCTGGTATGCCTCCCCCAGCAGCTGGAACTTCTGGTGCGCCTCCGCATCGCCTGGGTTTTTGTCAGGGTGGTAACGCCGTGCAAGCAGGTAGTATGCCTTCTTGATCTCCTCCGGCTGAGCATTGTGGGGTATCTGCACATCGTGTTGTCCCAGACAGGACTGATTTTACAAAAAGGCAGTCGAAGTGGAAAAAGTACAAAGAGGAGAAAAAGGGGGAAGGTTTAGCAAAGCATATGGGCCGTTTCACAGCTTCCGTTTAACATTCGTGTGTGTATCTCCATTTTGCAAAAGGTCGCCAGAGATTGCCAAATAACGCTCATCCCGCTACCTCTAGTAATATGTACCTCCATTTTGCTGAAGATCGCCAACTAATGCTCATCCCGCTACCTCTATAGTGATACGACTCAGAAAGCAATTGATCAAGCAGCGTTGCCGATGTGAACAGATGGTGGATACCACCCGGGATATATTAAAAGATGAGGATAAAAACACACAGCAAGAGGGACAAAATGCAGATAAAGAGGTCTGCTCTGCCAAGCATGGCTGTCCCCAACCTGGGATGCATCTCTCCACCACACTGACAACATGCTTTAAATCGCAGTTTTCATCAGGAAAAAGGCGCATTGCATAGGGTTCCTTTTCCTGGGTTAAATTGTTAGAGAAGCAGATGCTGGCTGACCCACATTGCCACCCTGCGGCATGCATGCTTGCGCCAGACGACAGCGTCAGCCACCAGCATATATGCCTCCATGCCGGTATGCACTTATGGGTGGGCGGGCATACTTCACAGACACATGCCTCACCTGCAATACTTCATAATAGTTCACGCCTTTGGCAGCTCCTGGCTTGAAGAACGCTCGTGTGGAAGCCTGTGCTGCCTCGGCTGTGATAATGGTACCATCAGGCTTGTTGACCCACTCCCTCTGCCTCTACAGACACAGCGTAACAGTGGAGAGGGGAGAAAGCTCACACCCCGGGTCCGATCAAAAGCCCTGCCCATTGCTTGGTTTCTGATGATAGTGCCAACTGATGATCTCTGTGCGCAGTGTACCAGCAAAAAAAAAGCTACCCAAGACACGCTTCAGCTTGTCAGCAAGAGCTATTGTCCTGGACTTGAGCTTGGTGCCACAACAGCACCATGCGCAACCTCTAGCATCTAGTGATCCAGCTCGTCAGCAAGAGCAATTGTCCTGGACTTAAGCTCGGTGCCACAAAAATGCCATGCGCAACCTCTAGCATTTAGTGATCAAGCTTTATGTGCAGGAAGGAGACATTGGACATTTGAATTCTTCATCCCAGATACAAGCAAAGCCCTTCATCACCCTTTTGGACTGGTTAGGCTGGACCGGATTGAATTGAATTGCGGAAGAAACAGTTGGTGCAAGTAAGAGCGTTCACACACAGAACATCAGGAATGCAAGCAATATCGACGCACATCATCCCAGATTTTGTCGCTTGCGCGCTGCCGAATCGCCTCCCCCGTGTTGGCCACTCCACGCGCGATCTGGACCAAACCCACGCCTATGCCCACAACAGGCATGACAGCAGCGCCAACCACACCTACAGGGCACAAAAGGACAGGAGCATGGGCATGCAGAGCAGCATCTGCAGCATGAGTATGCAGGACAAAATGTGCGGCATTGGACGCAAGACAGCATGTGCAAAGCCCTGTGTTTGGCTTGTAGTCCTCGTACATCATTCTAACTTGATCTCCTGCCTGTGATGTGCAGACAAACAAAACAGATGCGGCAAATCATTAATCAGTTTAATTGCGAGTGGCGGCACGCACATGGCATGCACATATGGATATTGTGTGTCAACCAAAGAGACCAAGGGCTGCATGTGGAGGTGTCCATTTGTTGGCACTGCAGAGAACATGCATTCACACAAGGAGCCCCACTTCTTTGTAGCAGCGCTCGGCAGCACATGTCCCAGGCGCGCCAGCAGCTTCAAGCCTACATCCGCCTCTTGTGGGTGAGCCCCCCCAAGTCTGCCCGCAGACGGCTCCATTTCTTAACAAGTAGGGTGTGATCCGGAGGATCACAAAAAGGGCGGAGCCTCTGCTTCCCTTGCATACCATTGCACCTTAATGATGTTAGCACCTTCACAATTTGCTTAAGTGGAATGAGCTATGCAGGCTGCGCATGCGCCCCCCCTGCACCCCCCTCCTCCTATCCTTCATTAGGAACTCCAGCTCACAGCTTCAAAGAATTGGAGCATTTCACCACCATGCAGGATTTCTGGAAGAATCTCTGTAGGCAGCTGGAAGAGATATGCACATACATTGTGAGGGTTTGGCCCTCAAGTGCATAGTCAAAGGATCTGAGCCACCTGTAAGTCGTAACCTGTCTTCCAACCAGCTTCAATCATCCCACCACGTTTCCATGAGAGTGCCTGCTGTGGCGATGTCCATCAAAGCTCATGCCGCTGCTCCATGCCCACTTGCAAAAAACAGGCAATATTTTATCGGTGACACAAAAATATAAAATACAATCAGTGCAGTTATCTGACACTGACACGCACCGACCGGGCGCGGCTTGTCTTGTACCCTCATGTCTTGTACCTAATTCATTAAAACCAGAACAACAACAAACTTCCTTTTTTCTTTCATGAATCAATTGCCTTTTATGAGCAGGCTAGCAGTCGCACTTCTTGACTGAAGGCCTTATCCTTGTAAACCTTGTAAACCTTGTACCTTATTCATGCACTACATTACTGCTTGCATTATATTCCTGCTGTATTACCAAGCATGTCAGTACAAAAGGTGCTTTTCCATCCTATAAGCAGTGCCTCTTGCTGAGCCTAAATTTGTTTAAGTGTTTCAGAAGGAGACTTCCCATGGGAAGAACCACTATTGAGACTTGGTTTTCCAAACAGAAAGCTGCATAGACTACGCATATGTGCAGTGTCTAAGTGCCAGGGGAAGTCAGGCATGGGAGGGGATGAAATGGTGTCACGAGCAAAGTGCACAAGTGGCTATTTGGACTGATAGTTTCATTTCTGCTCTTTTAGCATTGCTGATTATTATTACTTGTTCCCTTCGCATCCAGGGTCATGGCCAGGCTACCTTAGTATTATTTTAAGCGTTTCATTTTAGTAAACAGTGAATCTATAAAATTATGAGTGTTCAAGGTGTGAACTGGGTCAAGCGTTGCATCTGCCATGGCGCTCGTGAGGTTACAGAGGGCTTCCTTGATATTCAAAGTGTCTGGTAATAATAGCATCGTTCCAGACACAAGACCCCAGAAAACCATCTTAAGAGCCAAGGTCCACTGCGGCCCGGGTACAAAGCTACTTTGTGACCTGCGCGGCTCGTAACCTTAGTTTGAATGGACGAAATGTTTCATCTTGACGGAGAGTGACCTCGGCTTGCAGGGTGGCTTGACCAAGTATCCGAGCGCAGCACTGGAACATCAACACAAGGTTAGCTTCCTGATGGTGCAGTTCTTGTGACATAAGGTGGCCTGGTTGGCGCAAAACTTTTTTCTTTCAGGGTGAACACCCGTTGACCGCCCCAAACATAGGGGGCTACGCCCCAGGTGGCTCCGCCCCTAAAAGCATCTCTCAGCACTTAACAAAGCACTTGCCGGCACAGTAGCCCAACAGCGGGACCAGAGCAGCAGGAGCACAACACCGCAGCATGAGCATCTGCAGGATGGCGACGAGCTGTATGCAGAATGCTCGTACCTGCCAGGCGCGCTGCAAGCAAGAGAGCACCCTGCCAGTGGGGGGCGCGCACGCAGCCCGTACCTCAACACCCCACCTGTCACCAGTCCTTGTGCACATCCCTTGACGCCGCCTCGATGGGCGCCGATGATGGGCCCTGCCACAAGCCCCACTGCTCCAGTGGCCACACCTGATCATCAAGGAGGATGGGGGCGTGCATGGTGGCTGGGAACAGTCTTGGCATGATGCTGGGGCATGGATCTTCAAGGAGGAAATGCACTTGTGGTGCATATCACACACACACACACACAAGAGCAAGCATGCATGCACGGTAATGAATAATACTGTCACATGTGACATACCCTTGAGCATGGACTTGGAGCCAGAAGACAGCCCTGCCCATCCGTCACGGGGTTTTCGAAGGCTAAAGAGGTCGTTGAAATCTATGTTGGCTTCCCTTTGCTGCACCACCATACTATCACTTTGCGACATTCCTGTGCAGAGGATGAAGAGCGGGAAGCAGCAAGTGTGAACAATCAAGAAGGAACTGTGTGCTCTTGTGTGTGTATGTGTGCGGGTGTGTGTACATGTGCATGTGTGTGTGCGTGCATGTGCGTGTGCGTGTGTGTCTATGCACGCGTGTGTGTCATGAAGATATTTGCCTTTCCTAGACATACTTGTACTCATCACATTCAGGCCTTTCCCTGCACGCATGTGCACCTTTGAAGGATTCCTGAGCTAGTCTGCGTGCACGCACGCGCGTGCATATGTGGGTTTATGTGTGGGTTTATGTGTGTGAGTGTGTGTATGTGTGCGCGGAGCGCGTGTGTGTGTGTGTGTGTGTGTGTGTGTGTGTGTGTGTGTGTGTGTGTGAGTTTGTGTGTGTGTGTGTGTGTGTGTGTGTGTGTGTGTGTGTGTGTGTGTGTGTGTGGTGAGTTTGTGTGTGTGTACGCATGCGCATGAGTTTGTGCAATTGCATCTGATTCTGTGCATCAATATGTTTAAAGAGGAAAGATGTGAGAGGAAAGGGCGTGCCTCCGCCAAGTTCTTGATACTCACTATCTTTGGTCCCGGTGCCTAGAAGCTTCTAAAGGGTGGATGACATAATGCTCCTGTGACAAAAAAAAAATGAAGGGCTGGTTACCTGAGGCTATGTCAAGTCCTGAGGAGTGTAGGATTTGGGACGTGCGGCTTCCTGCCAGATCCAGGCCCACCTACACAGGCTACACCTAGCACGTTAGCACTCAGTACTGGTACACTACGGCCAGCCTTCAAGGTCCCTCCCTACTAAGCGGCATGACTTGAGCTGATGTGACTTGGTGTGTGAGAGCAGCAAACACAAGAGCATTGAAGTCAAGTCCACGCTGCATTGAATCCTGTCAGAAATTCATTATACATTCTCTTTTATACGTTTTAAGTTTGTGTATCATCCGTCCATTCGTGCATGCTATGCCCGATGACATCCAGCTACGCTTTCGTAGCACGAACGGGGACATCGGGCCTTTTCTGTTCCCTGATAGCACTCTAGTGCACAACTTAAGGGAGAGACTCCTGGTGGAATGGCCCAAAGGTGTGAGCTGCTCCCTCTCTCTTCTCTTCAACAGTGCCTGAAGAACACCTGCCTTAGACAAACTGATGCATGGCTCGTGGCTTTGTAACAGAATTGTGGTGTCAAGTATTACTGTGCTTGGGGCTCAAGCATGGTTCTTAGATGGAGAGGATCAGCCGGGGTGCTCTCAACTTTAGGACGCACTCCTCTTGCTTGCATGCAGAGGGGCCTTTGGCCCAAGACCCACCAGCATATGCGACCCAAATCAGGCTCATACTATCTGGCAAGTTAGTGGAGCCCAACAAGTGCCTAAAAGGTAGGCTGAGGGAAGCAGCGCTTGTCCTTCCTGGTTAAGTTCCCTACAAGAAGGATACGTGTGCCCTGGTGCACAGAGGCACAAATACATCCAGTCAAGCACCAAGACGTGTATGAATGGCGCAATAAATTTTTATGCTAACTGTGCATGTGCATGCAGTACACATCCATGTGCCGCTTGCAAACATTGGTAACAGTTCCCGCGTGCATACACACACATACGTACTCGCATGCTTGGGGCATGTGAGCATATGTGCACGTACATGTATATATGGGGCATGCAAGCATATGTGCACATACATGTATATATGTACACACATATGCATGCATACAAACCCATGCAAATGCGCGCATGGACAAACACACATGCACACACACCTACACACACAACACACATGCGCGCATGCGTGCATGCGTGCGTGTCCATGCTCGTATGTGCGTTCATGGGCAAGTTTTGATTTGTATAGTTGCATGCACAGGCTTTCAACAACAATTGAAGCGCATGCCTTTCTCTCTAGCACTCAGTGACGGGCTCACACTGATACCCATGCATGCATGCAGACTACCGAAAAGACATGGGGGAGCTCAAACCAGACAGCATAGTGACCATGCATGTAGTGGTCAGGCCTGTTGAGCAAGGGCAAAATGGCAAGCAGCAAGGTAAGTGTTGTCGTGACAGGGTGGTGACGTACAGCGTGCCCAAGTATGCTACCCTTACCTGCAGGCATGTCTCATCTTCCACTTGACTAGAGGTGTTCAATGTTAACCCCTTGCATTTTAAGATCGCTGTCCCAGAGCATGCTTTTGGGAGTATTGGGGCATTCAAAGGCCTCCATGCATGTATGATGAAGGTCAGGTAGATGGCTCAGTTCATCAAAATCCCTGGAAATCTGTGCTTCTTTTTCATGTGTGCTTGGTTGCACGTCCCAAATCCATTTATAGCAGGCAGTGTGGCTGCATTCAATGAAAGGAATGCCTAAACCGATGCTACTTCACTTAATTAATCTATTGGTCCACTGCAATTTCGTTCACGCACTCAGTCATGCATCTTCATCGCCAAAGCGGGAGGCAAGCTCATCCTACCCTCCCTTTGCTCCTTGGCAGGTTCCAATGCAGAGCAAAAGGACCAACCTAAAGGCTGTGGGTGTGTCATATCGTGACACTCGGGCATTGTGAAGCAAGGCTTGCAGAAGTCTAGAGCAGCGGCAAAGTTTGCACCACTCCCTGTGTTGGTAGGCTGCACTCAAGCTTGCAAGCCGTGTACATACTTCAGCAACAGCATGGCCCTGTGATGTGCCGGCTTGTCTTCAGCCGAGGTCTGGAGTTTGGCAAGGGTTTCTGGAGGTCCATGTCCAGAGCGAAGCCTCTGCAAAGGCTTCCGGCCGCAGTGGACCAGCTACATTACATTCAACCTGGAACACTGGCCACTCAGGAAGCCCTGCCATGGGGTTGGGGGTTGATGTGAGTCCCTATGTGATTTTGATGCAGATGCGTGTTCCTGTGATGTCTCTACGGACAAAGGGAAAGAGAGGGAGAGAGAGAAAGAGAGGGGGGGGGGAGATAAGGGGGGTTGAAGGGCTGAGGGATGAAGAGAGTGAGCGTGAGTTATCATTGCGTGTCGTACATTCGCAAATTGACGTATGAAGGTATACTAGCTGCGCAAGCTATGCAGTTACCTGTCAGTGTGCCTTACCTGAAACCAAGTGTGACTGATTACATGTGTCCAGGCATTGCATGGATTTAGGCGAGCAACAGGGGTTTACATAGGTGAGCAACAAAATACTATCCTTGTGATTATTTGTGGTCAGCAGATGTGCTGCCTTTTCTAAGTGTCTGGTTCAAGCCGATCCATGCTCTCCCATGTTACCTGGAGGCTTATTTAAAGGGATGGAAAGGAAAGGGAAGGGTCACATAGCTCTTTCTCTGTGAGGGCAGCTTAGCTGAAGTGTATCTAGTTGAACCCAATGGCGCTGGTATTGCCAATGCCATAGGAAGAGCTGAACTGGCTGCAATAGCTGCCGCACTCACAAACACACACACGTTGCCACAGGTAGCCTCAGCTCACTTCACCACTAAGAAAGCAAACCCTGTACCCAGAGAACTTCTCTTGAAGCACAGACATCATGCACAAGGAGATGTTTTGAAGACAACAATAAACCTTGCCCGCAACTCTCAAGGTCACATCTTTTTCTGTAAGGTCAAATCTCACGCTGGAATAGCTGGAATGAGTGCGCAGATACAATTGCTAAATACCAGGCTGGCCTCAAAGGGTAGGACAGGATAGGGTTACAAAGCTGTACCTGCCTACAAGGGCAGCTTAGCTGAAGCAAAAGGTGCCTGTAACCAAACCAAACTTGTGTACATGTCAACTGAAAGCCTTTAGCTGAGTTCAGAAGTGTCAACTGTAAGAACAACACACACTATAACTCGACATGAAACAAGCATCAAAAGTCATGCACAAAAAGCTCCAGAAGGTTGGAGTGTCAGGAAATCACACTTTTGTGTTTCCACAAGCAGCGCAGAAAGTTTGAGGACAGCAACACTCTGGAAAATGGTCCAAGAGACCATGACAATTTGACAACATTTGAAATGTGTACATGTTATGCTTTGTACTTCAATTCTCTGCATCCACTGTCATAGATGCACTGCAATGCTTCAATAAGGGTAACCGCCAACACAGCCTGGTGAGTGCTCATGTCAACATGAGGTATCAGTTGCATTACCTTGCTTGAAGCTCTGAAGAAGAGGCAAGACCGAGTACACTGAATCTTCCTCCCCTATAGGGAAATAGGAATAATACCCAAACTAGTATACTTCCCAGACCTTAAGGATGCTTTGAAATCCCATATGCATGCTTAACACAGGCTTGGATATGCAGATTGCTAGTCAGGCTGTTACACTTGTTACCAGAGGAGCTTGCTACCTCATGCTAATAAGGGCATTAGCAATGCCTCCTGGAACATGAACTGTATCACAAAAAAAAAAAAGAAAAAAAAAGTCTACGCAGGCCACAGGCCGCGTGCATTAAGGAAAGGTCCCTTAACTAGCAAGCTAGCAAGGGCCTCACCAGATGTATCACAACGCAAATGAAGCGCACAATCTTTTAATACCGCACAGGCACCCTCTACAATCAAAAACATGCAGTCCACTTCAAAAGATCCACCAGCCTTGTTGCCCTCTCCCAGAACGTCATCGCGTGGATAGCACCCTCCACATTCTCTCAGGTTGCCAATGCCCTGCCATTCGTAACATGGTAATTGAGCGACACAACATTGCTAGTAGAACAATTTGGAAAGTGGTCAGCAAAGGCTCTTATGGGTCAAACCTCTTACACATGGATGTAGGCAGTGCAGACCTTCTGGCTCAGCATGACCTGCACATCATTGAGCAAACCTCTAACCGCGTTATACCTCCCTACCTCTTTGACCCCAGCATTCCTGATCAAGCTAGACGCTTTTCCAGCCGTCCTCAGGCTGACACTATCTCGGTCACTCCTTGCCCTGCTAACCCAAATATACCACCTACTTCCCCCTCACATTGGGAACTCCGCAGTATGAGATGTAATGAAGAAGCAAGAAGCAGCACAACTCCACCCAGACAATTTCACGAATTGAATATCCAAAACCGCCATATCCTCTTGTTAGAAATCAAATACTGCAAAGATTCGAGGCCTAGTGCCCAGCTAGAAGCCTCTCAGCAACAACACAGTGAGCTGTGCAAACACCTTCAAGGTGCAGAGATCACTCTCCACACAATACTCCTGGGTGTGGGTGGGACTACCTATACTGCCCATGCCCTGGATCAAATAAGAAATTAGGGATGAACCCGCAAAGTTATACCAAGCATGCATAAAAGCTCCATGCCCACTCTGTGCAAGTGCGCACAAACTTAACTAGACGTGCCATTGAAATCAAAAACACTCAACATAACCCTGGTGCCCTGGGGCCGCATGCTTCCAGAAAACCCACCAGACCCACACTAGCTTCTCTCTTACCCTCTGGTGAGGGAGACTCACGGCTCTTTGAGCCAATGTGTCTCCTTTTCATTAACTGATGTAGGGAGCGTTCTCACTGCCTACATAATTTTTTCTTTTTCTTTGTGAAAAGAGGTGTGTATGCCTGTAACCAAACCAGACCACCTTAGCCTAAAAGTGTGCGCAAGAAAATAGAAATGCTGATATTCTCCTTAAAGAAAACGACCTCAAACTTGCAAGGGTTACAAGGGACTAACTTACAGCCCAAGATTCTGGCTGATTGGCTGCTTGTGAAACTTTCTCAACCAGCATCAAAAACTGAAACCAACTCTGACAAAAACTTTGAAAATTTATACGAGTCCTGATTAGGAAAGCATTGATCTTAGGATCGGTTATAATGTAAAAGCTTGCCAGGAAAGGACTAAAGTGTGTGATCGGAAGACGGGCAAAAGTACGTAAAGGCTTGAAAAGGTCAATAGAAAGATCTTTGTACTTTATGCGCAGCTCACACACCGTGACCTCAAAGCAATTGCAATAGAAGAGTGCATGCTTCTCGTCTTGGACTTCAGCACACTCACACTTATCACAATTATTTGAACCACCCAGCCATTTACAGGATTCAGCCTTCAAGCAAACTTGCAACCACGTTCTACTGCAATGCTGTAAGACATTGATAAAAAAAAAAAAGAAAAGAAAAAAACTACGCAGGCAGTAAAAGCACTCCCCACATCAATTAAGGAAAAGAGGATGCCTAGGGCCGAGGCACCGTGTATCCCCTTCACCGAGGGAAACAAAAGAAACAAGTCAATGGTAATCAGGAGGGTTGCTAGCAGTAGCCCGTGCCTGATCTTGGTGACGAGGGTTGAGAGGAGTCTTCTCAAGAGCGCGTCTGGTGCTATAAAGTTTCAAACTTTATACGTCTTATAAGTTATAAGCGTACTGGACAGAATGGGCATGAAGCTTCAGAGCAAGCCTGGTGGCTGTATGAGTGTCAAGACCAAGCTCTTTAAGAGGCTCCAAAGTGTGATGGGTGCCACAGTGTAGACGACTCCACCCACACCTAACAGAATGGTATGGAGGGTAAGGAAAAGAAAGAAAAGTCTACGCAGGCCACAGGCCACGTGCATTAAGAAAAGGTCCCTTAACTAGCAAGCTAGCAAGGGCCTCACCAGAGGTCCCTCAAAACTACACTAGCTACAGCTAGCCTAGGAGAGGGAAAGAGACTGAACTAATGAGGATCGGGCGGGTTGTCGGCCATGCCCCGAGACGCCTGGACTCTCCTTCTCCTCGTATCCACCTCCGCGCGCCCAGTGACACCCCCCCCCCCCCGAAGCCCCCAGTAAGCAATGAGCATGTCTGGTGTTAATGATAGTGGTTAGTCTCTGTATGGCATGACAGCTCAGCTTGGAAGCTAGGGAATTTGCTTTGTGTTTGGATAGGCCCAACTTGACAAGAGGTTTGATCGTGTACTCATTGTAAATAGTGCCCACCACACCGGTCAGGATGATGTGTAGAGCCACTTTGTTGTTCCTATTTGGATTCCTTGAGCTGCGGGTTTTAAGTCTGGTTATAGTGTGAGCATGTTGAGTTGCTGCAGTTTCAAAAGTAATCATTACTTTCCCCTACATGTAGGGGTTGGTGTCAGGGCAGAAGTTTAGTTCAACAAGGTGAATGTCTCTGTCTTGAGGAGGGATCTTAGAAGGATCAAGGTGAGTTTGTCTGCCTGGGATAGATCTCACAAAGATCACATCAGGGCGGCTCTGGTGCCGAGCAGAGGAGCCCGTACCATTTGGAAAAACCCAGTCTGGAATGGCTCGTGAATTGTTTTCTGGGACTTGTATCCCCTGATCCAAGAGTCTCTCATTACGGCAGGCATCCATACCAATAAGGGATGAGCCAAACCTGCCTTTGCTAAGGGCTTTAACACAGAAGCTAAGTCCAACATGGTGTCTGTTGGTGTGCATACCGCTCATAGTTGGATTTGGACATCTGAGGACAACATGATTAATGCTAACCATATCATCACACAGCGGGCATCTTCCATTGGTGGAAGACCTATTGAATCTGATGGCATGCTTTTGTGTGTAGACTGTCCCTGTGCGGTATTTGATTACATGATCTGTTCAACAGTTGAAACAAACAAGTTGTTTAAGAGTAATCTTAGGAGTAGATCAGAAGGAGTTGCTGATTTCCTTGTTAGCAAGTTGACAGGTTGGGTTGCGAGCTTCTATATTGGCAGTGGTGATTAAGGAATTGGGTTGTATGGCATGGTTGAGCCTCTGCCAGCTATTGTAATGGTAGCCAGAGATATCAGCAGAGCCTAGCTTGTGCTTTTTGTGCTTGTGTACTTTAAGTTTGTTGGTCAGGTTGTTGAGGTAGTGGGTTGGGAAAGCGTGGGAGCGGTGCAGACTATCATTTTGTCTGTGTGAGGTCTTCAATGAAAGCCAGTAAAAATTGTGGAATGGGTCCCAAGCATGTGGGAGCTCAACATCTGTGGTGGACGTGAGGGCTGCAGACCGTGCGCAGGCGTCAGCCCCCTCATCGCCAATTATGCCAGAGTGAGCTTTGACTTTGTAGAAATGAGTAGGATGAGGGGAGTGCTCTAATATGGTTGATACAGCACGAATGAGCTCTGCATGTAGGTGATACAACATGCGCACCAAATTAAGAGTGTGTTTGGAAATCTGGGAAAGGCAGGATGCACTATCAGAGGCAATGTCAGTTTGCCCTTGTTGGAGTGCCACAAGAATACCTGCAAGTTCTGCTCTGTTGATGGTGTAACAACCAAAATTTTGTAAAGAACCAGCTGCTGTAGTGTGGCGCAGGCTGGCAACACGGTTAGTGGTTCGAGCACGGATGCTGTTGGTCACAACACACGCGTGCAACTCAGGTTTGGGATTTGCACTTAGGATAGCTGGACTCCTTGCCTTTATGTACACAGAGCTGGGGCAGCAGAGATGGCGGTCCAATTCCTTACACAGTTCAAAGAGAGAGAAGCAATTGGCCAGAAAACACACCAAAACACGTACCACAAATTACAATACAAGGCGGCGCAATTTATACTGCAAATCTAGACCAAATCTTCATCCTTAGCCAGACACTTGAATCTCATCAAGATATGACCATACACACAAAAGCAAATCTTCATATGTGGTCTGAAATAGAGATTTGATGACAACTAGGCAAACAGTCAGCAAGGTCAAGTTTACTCCTTAGCAAAGCAACAACTAGCAAAATAGAATATAGAATCCACATGTATGTTCGTCCAAAAATAGCTTGATGTGTCTCTTCAACTTAACCAACTTGGCATGCAGCGTCAGCAATACGAGTTGGCAGCCTTATTCTGTCTCCAACCATAGTCTCTGGAGCTCATTTACGGAGCCTACTAAGCCAAACGGGACAGACTGGTATGTTGCCTCGAGTCTGTTCATCAACTCCAACCCAGCACAGTCAAGGTTCATGTCTGCGTGCATCTGCAAGGGTAGAATGCTGCAAACAAGGTGACATATTAAGTCTTGGCTGTCTCAGCAGCCTAGGGTAGCACATCATTCAAAGGTACCTATCAATCTCAAAGCAAAGTGTCTCAAGCCTGCTCAGCAACTAGTCAAATCATTGTGCTTGTGCACGATGTCTCAAATCATGCAAGGGTGCAGATATGGCTTTTAGCCTCTTAAGTAAGCAAAGTCTATCAAGATGTGTGCGCATGCACAGGCCTAGGCAAACAAGTTCTTTGCAAACACAGCGCTGGTTGAAAAATCAATTATGGCCGTTACAAATGGTATTTGTAGGTCCACGGCCATTGGGTTTATGTGCAGCTGCAAGTGTTGCGAGGGTGGACAAGTGTCCCTTCCTGGTTTATAGACACCTGAACCAGAAAGTGGTGGGGAGTCATCATCTTTGCGTTTGATTACACTGCCATCAGTGTAGGTGATTTCTTTCCAGTCTTTGATCTTAGGTATGAACATCTTTCTGTAGTTGGCAGGTATGAAAGCTGCCCTAGCCTGAGGGCACTTGTATGAACAGCTGTGGGTGTCAGGGGGGAGTGATTGGGATTTCTTTTTCCAAGTGTTTGATGCAAGGTGCTGGTGGGTACGCAGTGGCGTGGCAGGATTAGGACGATCCAGGCGTAGCCAGTAAGCTTCTGATACATCTTGGTTAAGGAATTGGAACCAGTCTTTGTTTGCACTGTGGAGTGCTTCTCTAGCAATAATTCCAGACAACAATGAGCTGCATAGGATAATAAGGTAGGGTGGGGTTAGGCATGGCATCAAAACAGTGTTGGGGTGCCTGGAATTGGATTTTTCCTGCAGTGAATTTAGCAAGCACTTTTGCAAGATCTGGGTAATGGTTAAGCCAACTCATGTAGGCATTGCAGCTGAAGCCTCTCCAGTGGGGCAGAAGCATGAAGGTGGCAACTGGCTCGGTGGTTTGGAGGGAGGAGTGTACTGCGTGGCGCAGGAGTCTGAACATAACTCCATCATCATGAGGGGGATGGCAGAAGGAGAAGCCATTGTAGCGTACAGAGAGGGCGTCTGTGTGTGCCCCGAAGACCTGGTCACGGTTACTTGTGCTGAAATGAGTGTTGAAGGTACCGTCAAACTCAAGAGGGTGGGAGATTCTCTCTGTTGAGACCATGCACCATCTGTGTAGTGCTGGTCGAATGTGGGGAGGTGTGATTAGCGTGTTAGAATTGTGAACCTTTCTGCTCTGGGCAAAGAGATGTTTCTGTAGAGCCTTTTGACGTGAGAGCAGTCCCATAATTTCAGTTGCTGTATCTTTTACAGGGGGCTGGATGATGGTGTGGATGCCTGCCTTTTTGACTGCTTCAAAAGCCTCAAGCAGGGTCTGGAGTCTATAGTCAGCATACAACGCAGTTGCCATGGGCATTGTAGATACAGGCACATTCAGAGGTGGTAACTTCCGGCATTTGTGCTGGCATGGCGACCTCATCAGATGTGTCAGGTTGGAGACTTTCCTTCATCAGGTCAACACTTCTCATGATAATATTACATTGCCATCTGGGCATGATATCTGTCTAGGGGTTAGTAGGTTGGAAATCAAAGGTGACATTCTTGCGAATGGCACAGCCGGTAGTTGAGAGCCATGAAGAGTCAGATAGGCTTTGAGGATTTCCTTCAAAGCCTTAATTGACAAGATTGTCCAGATCTACCTCATCATTCCGGGGTCTAATGTGTGTTCCAGCCTTTCCTCCTCAAAGGCTTGGACATGGGCATGTAAATCTGGATGCATTTGTAACATATCAGCAGCATCCCGTTTGGGATGCCATTCCACATGGATCATTTCACAATCTTCTGAGAAGTTGATTCTTTCCGCTTTTTGGGAGTCTGACAGAGGGGTGCACGCAGGGCAGTCCCAGTGCTCATTTGCTTTGCTCAGTACCCGGTCGTTTTGGGAGCATGCTTTAACATCTATGAGGCAGCTCCATTGGTAAGTGCGGTAGCAGGTATCACAGGTGGGCATATCGTCGTAGCATTGAGATTCATAAGTGGTTCTTTGCTCGCAGGGCTCCAACAGAGTTGGCAGCATGGGTCTTTTTTAATCCTTCTAGGTACATGCTTTATATAGGCTACTTTCAGCCCATCATTTGGAAAAAGGGTAAGGCCCACTTTTCATTTGTTACAGGGTGCCATTGGACTGTGTATTGAGTTTGCTGCTTCTCTTGAGAGGGTCTCTCGGATTTCCGTAATGTTGCCAGCCCAAGATTTTTAGGATGACATGGTCATAGCGGAAGATGGTGTTGCTAGCTTGTTCTGCACTCGATTCAGCAGCCTTATCCTGCTTATAGTTCCAGAGCCACTGGGCAGTGTCAGTGCCTGGTGTGTTTGGAGGTAGGGGGCATGGGGTTATAATGTGTTGTGTGTGGTATTCTAGGTACCTTGTTGGATATCGGATCCCTCTGGGCCTCTTGACCCCAATTTGTGGGGTCTGTGTGGGTTCCAGGGGCAAGGCCTGTGTGAGGGGTGTCAAAAGGGGCTGGGTGGGGCTATGTCATGTGCTTGTGCTCGTGGTTCTTCCACATAGGTATTATTTCTTTTGCGAGTGCGTCTGTCTTGACATTTGTGCGCCTCTGTATGTGGTTGACTGTTTGGGGATGGGCTGTCCTGGCTGCGGCAGAGAGCATTTTCTACTTCCATATCCTGAGCATCAAAGAGGGGGTTGCTGTAAGTCCTGGAGTCAGGATGTATGTGTGTGTTAGGGGCATGGCCCCCATTGGCTGGGTTGGATTTGGGGGGGCTTGAGGGAGCAAATCCTGTGTAGAGCTTTGACCAGTTCCAGCCTGTTGGTGTATGTTCTGTTTTCATCAATTCTGCATGTGTTGTGTTATTTATGCAGCGTGATTCAGGGGATTTATTGGGCGAGCTGTCTTGGCTCTGTACGATCGTGCAGATAAGATCAGACGTGAGATTGTGAGTGTTGAGGGTATGGGAGAGCTTATTAAGGGCGACGATATGTCTGGTCCTGATTTTGCGGCCAAACAGGGATGTGAGTTTATTTCCGTCAATAATATGGGTGAGGTTGTCATTTAGCAGAGAGGAGAGCCTGGATATGCCTAGTTCCATGGAGGTTAACTTCAGCTGAGGCCCTTGAAATATCGTGACAGAGGTCACGGTGCTGTTGCTTGGAGGCCTCCAGCTGATTTTTGACCAAGATTATTGACTCCAAACATGCCATCTGACTTAACTATCCAAACAATGGGGGATTGGGGAGGGGGGCGACAGAACGAACTGCTTACATGAGGCAGGTAAGGATAGGATAGGGTCACATTGCTGTACCTGCCTACAAGGGCAGCTTAGCTGTAGCAAAAGGGAGCCTGTAACCAAACTAAACCAAACTTGTGAACAAATGTCAACTGGAGAATGAAACAAACAAACAGGAGGCAGGTAAATAGGTACACCTTATTTCATAATATCTGCCTACGAGTGCAACTGGGTGAAAACGCTAAGGCCTATAACCAAACCCGGCCAACAACATGCTCAACTCGCGTAACTTGACTTGGAATAATCCAAAGGTCACTTTTCAACACAATTGATGTATTGAAATACTGCACGGGTACAGTTTACACACAAAACCACACCATCAGCCTGAGATTCAAGATGTCTTCCACCCCTGCATGAAAGTTCTGTTACTATATGAAGTAATTTCTTCCTCTTTTTTCCTGGGGTTCTGGCTACCATTCTGTGTACCTAGGCTGTTTTGAGTTTTAGGGCGGTTGGACAGAATACAAAGTGTGCCATTTCGGCTTGTGGCTGCTGTGTTAAAGTGGTTTGATTATGTATAGATGCAATCTGCATTGTTTTGATAAACACGTAATCCTGAGATGCCCTAGCTACACTGTTAGAGTGTAGATATGGAGTTGTGCCTCTTTGTGTGAGAGTGTGTGACAGTGTGTGCGCTTGCTGGGAGGCCCATCTTCAGGGAGCTCTGTTTGTACAACCTGCATGTAGGCCAGGTAGGTTAGCTCTGATGCTGGGGGCATCTCTAGGCGCGGTGTTAAGATTGTCCCTAGCTTCTGGATTCACGCGGGGGGGGGGGGGGATAGATAGTACGCTGGATTCAGTTGTGTCCAGCAAGAGGTTATGAGTTGGGTGCACAGGAGAAGTGATGCTTGTCCTGTGCCTGGAGCGCATTCTTTTCCTGGGGGGCTCGTCATTAGGCTCTACATATTTTTTTGCTATGACTTTCTCCGTCTGAGGGCAGATTCAAAGCGTCTCTGGTAGAGTGTTACGTTGATGGGCGCTAGGTCCTGAAGTGTCCTGGCTACATTGCTGCAATGTATGCCTAGGTTCTTGCTTCTTTGTAGAGCGTGTACGCTTGCTGGGAGGCCCACCTTTGGGGTTTAGTCTATGTATCCCGGGCAGGTTAGCACTATTGGTGGAACCATCTCCAGGTGGGATGCTGAGAGTATCCTTAACTTCTGGGTCAACATTTTGGGTGGAGGGCAGAACATTGGCTTGCGTGGAAGTGCACAGGGAAAGCTATGCTTGCTCTGTGTCTATAGCGTTTCCTTTTCTTCAGCGGCTTGCTTTGGGGCTCTGTAGCTCCAGTGTTTGTCATATTCTCTGTCTGAGGGCAGACTTGTTGTGTTGATGGTAGAGTGTTGAATTGGTAGATGTTTTGTGTTTCAGGATATAACAGATGTGTTGTGCTCGTGCTGGGAGGGCTTGCTATAGGAGCTGGTCCAGGCCTAACAGTGGGTGCCTGCGAGGGGCTATGTCCAGTGATTTCATGCCTGAAGTGAGTTGTATAGGTAGCCTGTGGTGTTGTTACTGCCTGTGTTGGGTGGTGGTTGCTGGGTTGAAGGTTAGCATTAGTATTGGTGGAGGGATTAAATGCTTCGTTAGATTGTGTATCAATGAGGCCATTACCGTGGGTGCTGTTTATTCAGCGATGAACCGCAAGGACTCTGGCTTCAGTATTCGTGCAGGAGAGGATTTTTTGGAAAATAGAAGTGTGAAGATCTTCAGTGAACTGAAAGTTGATGAGGGCCGCCAGTCTATTGAGTACTATTTTCATCCTGGAGTATTTTGCCTGGAGTTGAGCCACTGTGATAACCATGGTTTTGCAGGGGGATGTGAGATCATGTATTCCATTAATACCAAGGCCCATGAGTGGTTGTATAATACATGTGATGAGGTTGGAGAGGTTGCGTGGGGGTGGTTTATGCAGAGACAGAGCTTTAGTTATGATTTTCAGGTCATCGTGGAACATGCTTTCCCCTTCCTTTTCTGAGGTGGAGTTCACTGAGGTGGATGCTGATTAACTGACGTGCTCGCATGGAGTGGCTCAGTTGTCTTCTTTTGCGAAGGTTGGTCTTAACAACATTATTAAGAAAGTCCACGGACAGGTTCTTGAGGTGTGCTATTTGAATGTTGAGGAGATTAAGGCTAACTGCGCGATGTCTGGCTGAGGGATCCTCTAGGCTGGATGTGAGTGCGGAGGCCATGCGCCTATGGTATTCAACGCAGATGGATGGACACCCTAGCCCAAAGTTATTCACATCCTCTCGTATCATTGCTGCCGCTGTACTGATTGAGAGGTTGTATTTATGTTTAATGGTTCTGTCAATTATTTTGTCCCAGATGATAAGGTCTGCTGGGGTACATGGAGTAACTGCAAAGGCATAGGCAAGACTAGGACTGATAGCTATGCGAATCACATATTTGGCTTGACGGGGGGAGGTCTGGGAGAAATTGAGGTTTTCAAGCCTTTTCCTCAGGTTACAAGTCACACGTTGGATCTGGTGCTTCCAGTTTAAATCCATGGTAAGTTGGACTCCAAGGTAAAGGAAGGGCTCAACAGATGGTAGGAACCGAGCTTTCTGTCCTTGGATGTCTATTTTGCCTTGGAGGTGATGCCTGAGGGCTTGGTAGGGTGTTACCCCATTATTATCTTTTGGGAGGTGACTGTGAAGGATACCGGTGGCTTTTGTTTTGCTGTCAGATATGATGAGTGCTGCCCAGTCTGAATACAGAGTAAGCAAGCTCATGGGCCTGGACTTTAAGGTCTTGGATTGTATTAGTAGGGCACAGGAGGTCATCAGCAAAGGCCGCGCTGCTCAAGATATTAGCAAGGTGGGTGTCAGTAGCATTTTGGTTTGGGATGCAGCTGTGCTGGTACCCACGGCCCCCTACGTGGAGCCATCAAAGGAGTGGTTCCATTTAGAGCAAAAAGAGAAAGGGAGATAGTGTATCACCTTGGATCGTTCCCCTCTCAACAGGTATTTGTCTGGTGCTTCCTCCCGAGGGTAGCCTGACTTCAGTGGTGGCATTTTCATTAAGGTTTTTGACCGTGTCAATGGCATCAGTAGGGAAGCCCAAGTCATAAATTATCCAAAGCATTCAGTCGTGATCAGTGGTTTTAAAAGCGGAGGTGAAGTCTACAACGAGGGCGTACATGTCTTTACTAAAAGCTTTAGCATCCTCAAGCCCCATAATGACATTCTGAAGCTGGTGGATTGTGTCTTGTTGGTTACGGAACCCAGCTTGAGTGGAGCTCAGTAGGGAGTGTGCTCCTGCATACTCATAGAGTGTACTTGTGACCATGAGGGTCCACAGTTTGTGGAGTGTGTTTGCGAGCCCAATGGGTCTGTAGGATGAGGTTTTTGTCTCTTCTCCTTCGTTTTTGTCAATCAGGATGGTATCACTAGTTTCCCATAACACTGGGGTGAGCTACTGAATAGGTGACGGGCATATGCAGTGAGACAAGGGCTGACTGTCAATACATCAAAGTAGGTTGTATTCTTCCCTGCCTACTTAACTGTATGGAAATATGGCTTTTCTCCAAAAAGACCAGTTCAAGCAGGGACATGCTGTGCAGTCTTGTATGGCTGCTTAACGAAGGATAAAGAAGTTTGTGTATGAGCATGATTTGAGAAATAGGCCAGCATGATTTGAGAAATAGGCTCTTTTGGCTTTCTAAGGTGTATGGCATTCCGGTCGGGATGCATGCATGCCAAGTGTGGGGTAAAGAACATTTACGAGAAGGCAGTGAGTTCAAAAGCCAATTACAAAAATGGCAATTATGCTCTTTAAGGCGTTTTTCAGGTGTGGAGAGCACTGCCACAGACTGGCCAGTATTGAGAAAGCGTGGCCAAGAGCCTTTGCAATCAAGTTTTTCAACAGTCACTACGGTATGCTTGATTCAAATAATGAGACATTACTTCAAGTGCCAAAAGCGGATTTGCACCTTGCTGATAAGGACGACTTTTGATGGTCTGTACATGTGTCTAAGGCATTCAGTGGCATGCGCAATGAGGATATGCCCAAACAGAAAATGCTGAGTGCTTCTAATATTCCCATGCAGGATTTAATAAGAAATTTGAGAAATTGAATGCCCTCAGTCCCCGAGAGGTGAACAGGAAAGCAGTGACTCACCATTGTTGGTGCGGAAAGCATTAAATCAAATGGCACACGCACCCTTCTGTATCCCATAATATCTATCTAGGATCTGGATGAAGAAGTCATGAGGCATGTGAGTAGGTTTAGGCTTCATGCCCACGGCTTGAAGGTTGAAACCTATAAATGGCCGGGTGGAGGGGACTCACGGCTCTTCTGAGCCAATGTGTCTCCTATTCCTTAATTGATGTAGGGAGAGTTTCCTCTGCCTACGTAGTTTTTCTTTTCTTTGTAAATCATATCAGCATCAGGTACTGAATCACACGTTAGAACGCTGGAAGCCCACTTGGGTGGATAGGTGACCGATGGGTTAAAATGCGAAGCCGAGTCGACGACTTGTCCTCATCCAGGCGGTGGGGGGTACCGAGTTTGAGCCCTTGTGGCGGTGGGGGTTGTCCCTTCCTTAAAACAACGCTAGAGGTGTGAGCCCCTTGCGTCGCTTTTCCTGTTTCCTTTTCACACGTCAGAGTGCATCATGATGTGATCCGTTTCATTTCTTTCTCCGGCACGTGAGTTTGTGCGGAGGCAATACAAGATCCAAATTCGGTGGTCGAAGCGTGCATACACGCAGAGACAGAGATGTTTCTAGGGAGGCTTTACAGTAAAGACCCTGATGTGCGTGCAATGCTGAGGCGATCTAAGCGTACTCAGACCACACCTGTGGCACAGTCTGTGTGGGAGAGGTATCTAAAAGCGCACTTTCAGCCCCGTGAGGCAGCTCAATTGGTTTGTGGGGGTGTGGCTTTGTCTGCAAGGGATATGGCTGTTCCTTTGGGTTGTGGGCGCGATGTTGAGGCTCTTTTGAGACAGGGCACTCAAAATAATTGGATGCCTGAGCCGGATACAGTTTCTGTGCCTTCAGAGGAGGAGATGCAAGGGCTGGTAGCCAAGCAGATTGGCAAGATGAATGGGCGTGCTTCCCCTGGTTTTGACTGAGTGGCTGCTCCTTTTATCAAATATGCTGCTGTGGTGCGCCCGCGGGTCAATGGCCGGGGCACTGAGCGGGTAAATGTGCTGGTGCCGTACATTGCCCGGCTTTTCAAGCTGTTCTATGACAAGGCTCGCCTTCCTGAATGTTGGAAGAAGACCAAGCTGACCCCCTTGTACAAAGAGGGGCCCCTCATTGAACCAAATAGCTATCGCATGCTGGCTGTCAGTGGCACAATGTACCGCTTGTATGCTAATGTGATTCGTTCTCTTGTCACGGACTGGTGTGTGGCCTCAAACAAAATTCCAGACACACAATTTGGCTTCCACCCTGGAAGGAACACCCTCCAGCCCATCTACATTTTAAGGCACCTACAGCATGCTGCACGCACAATTAAGCCTGGGCGATCTAGCCGGCTGCACACTGCATTCATTGACTTCAAGCAAGCATGACACCATCCCTAGGCAGGCACTCTGGCAGCACCTGCAGCGCACACGCATACCCGCTTCTTTCTTGTCCGTCATTAAAAACATGTACGATGCTGATGAGTATATTTTGAAGGATGGAGAGAAGAATGCTCGGGTGCACCCTAACACAGGTGTGAAACAGGGCTGCCCTTTGTCCCCTCTGCTTTTCTCTCTGTATATTAATGACATTGATGAAATTGCGGAGGGGGTGCAAGGTGCTGTCACGGGTACGGCTGAATTCTATGTGACGCACATGTTATATGTTGATGACCTGACTCTGATGGCCAACGATCCTGTTGCGTTGCAGACCATGTTGAACTGCTTGCATGCGTATGCTCAGAGGAAGCACTTAGTCATCAACACAGCTAAATCTGAGGTGGTGCACTTCAATTCCTCTGGGTTGGACCTGCCTGTTTTTCATATTGGGGGGTGCCACTGGCACACAAGGAGTCTTTTAGATACCTTGGCATGATGTTTCACAAGTGCATGAGCATGGCCAAGTCCTCTGAGCATGCAACTGGCCCCTTCATGGCGTCTGCATTTCGGGTTCGTCAATTTGTTCGTGAGAAATTTTCTGGCAAATAGGCCGTATGTGTCTCTGTGGCTTGGGAAGACCACCAGCCAAGAGCCCAACCCTGTCCAGCACCAACACTGCCCCCCCCCAGCAGCAGGGGCAGCAGCACCAGTACGCATGCATGCAGGTACCTTTGGAGGAGCCATGAGGCAAGGACAAACTGCAGACCAAGAGACCCGAGTTCGAGCACACAAGGCTGCGCAGGCAAAAGAAGCAACATGGGTCCCTAATAGGAGGTATGGGGGGGTGTATGGGGGTCCTCAAGGGCCGTCCATACCCCGTGCCATGTCTTGGAGAGATTACAGAGGGTACTTATCTGCTGAAGAGATTCAAGCAAGGCAACGCAGTTGATACCTTCTTTGACATGTGCACTCACCAGGCTGTATCAGCAGTTACCCTTCCTGAAGCATTGCATTGCATCTTTAACAGTGGATGCTGAGAACTGAAGAGCTAAGCAGAACGTAACATTTTTACTATGGACTCTTGGACCTTTTTCAGAGCGATGCTGTTCTCAAACTTTCTGTGCTTCTTGTGGAAACACAAAAGTGTATTTTCCTGACACTACAGCCTTATGGAGTTATTTGTGCTTGGCTTTGCGTGCTTGTTTCATTTAGAGTGACAGTATGTGTGATTTTTACAGTTGACACTTCTGAACTCAGCTCAAGGCTTTCAGTTGACATTTACACAAGTTTGGTTTGGTTACAGGCACGTTTTGCTTCAGCTAAGCTGCCCTTTAGGCAGGTACAGCTATGTAACCCTATCCTATCCTATCCTATCCTTGGGAAGACGTATGTGGTTCCAGCTGGAATGTATGCAGGGCAAGTGTGGGGCACTGAATACATTAAAGAGGGCAAGGAATTTGCAAGTGATCTGCAAGTGCGGCACATGAGTTATCTTAAGAGCACGCTGGGTGTTAAGTGTACCACTACAAACTGGGCTGTCCTGAGGGAGAGTGGTCATGAGCCGCTTCAGTTTTACTGGTTTAGGTCTGTTGTCAAAATGTATAATAGCATGCTGAGGTCTAACAGTGAGACGTTCAGAAGAGTGTTAAAAGCAGATTTGAATATTCATTCACGTGAGCCAGCCTGCTGGACTGCTCAAAATTTAGATGCTTTTCAAGGCTTACGGCGCTGTGATTCCTTTGTGCAAGCTCTGCAGCAGGGCACTCCTATCCCTATTCAGGAGTTTACTGATGACCTTAGACACAGGCTGCGGGCAGTGTGGAGAGATGTTGAGGGAGTGAACCCGCGGGACACATATAGTAAGCTGGCAACTTACCAGTCTCTTTTTGCAGTGCCTTTTGACCATAACGTGCGTGCCCCTGCCCGTTTACCAAGGCACATGCATTTGGATTTGTCTCCACATGTCATGACGAATGTTAGCCGTTTCAGACTTAGGGCACACACACTGAAGGTGGAGACAGCAGCTTGGGATACTAGGAACACTCTTTTGTGTGATCGCTGTTCTTGTGATGAGATTCAAGATGAGGCTCATGCCCTTTTGGTGTGTAGAGACGCAGATGTTTGTGCTTTGAGAAGAAAGTACGCTTACCTGTTCAACTGTTTCTCAGGTGAATTTTCAATGGAGCAACCATTTTTATAACAAGCCAGTGTCCAGGATGTTTCTGATTTCCTCTTGCAACACAACAACAAGCTTTTTTCGTTTGTTTCTGAGCTTATGGACATTATGTTGGCTGGCGAGGACCAGTCACAGGCCGATCAGCCGAACAGTCTGGCTGAAGGTCCCCCTGTGTAAAATCTAAATCTAAATCTCCGGCACTGGTTCAGAAGAATGTTGAGGTATCCAGATTCCCACATTTGTTCTGATTCAGATCTTCTGAACTATTGTTTAGAAACATGTTCAGGCACCCAGATTCCTGTTCCTGTGCTGAAACCTCATGTATGTAAGATCTTGGCTCTTAGCAATGCCCAAACACTTCGATTCCTGCCGAATTTCTGAGCTCAAGGTCAAGACCCAATGTAACCTTGCAACCATGAGTTCCTGTCCTAGTTCACAGCTTTGCTCTCGACTCATTCAAACTGAGACATTAGCAAGGTTCCTCGCCCTTTCTCTTGATGCTGGTGCAGAGACGCAGATGTTTGTGCTTTGAGAAGACAGTACGCTTACCTGTTCAACTGTTTCTCTGGTGATTTTTCAATGGAGCACCCTTTTTTACAACAAGCCAGTGTCCAGGATGTTTCTGATTTCCTCTTGCAACACAACAACAAGCTTTTTTCGTTTGTTTCTGAGCTTATGGACATTATGTTGGCTGGCGAGGACCAGTCACAGGCCGATCAGCCGAACAGTCTGGCTGAAGGTCCCCCCGTGTAAATCTAAATCTAAATCTTGATGCTGGTGCTCTACCCAGCTTAATAGAGACAACTACAGAGCAGGCAGAGACGTGGCACTGCAACCATGGCAACCAACCAGATGAAAGAACGAAAACAGTCCAGCCTTGGCTGCATGCCTTTAAACAAAAATGACATTGGAAAGTGAAAACAATTGTAATGAAATGCTGGAATGTATAACTCCCCTTCGACAACAATGAACGCGCACATGGATGCAAGGGTGCTATTTTTTTATCTGGTACATTTTTCAGCTATAATTTCTGCCCCATTGCCACTCAGTGACTGTTTAGCAAAAGTGCACGCTCATTTTGGAATTCTATCAATTGATAAGGAGATCAGTGCACAGTACAGGACAGGATAGCAAGTGATAAACGGTCTCAGAGACACAGAGGAAGGCAAAAAAAGTAGGATACCAACCAGAAAACAAGAGGTTGGGACAGACACAGATTACAAGACAAAAGAAGGGTGCACAAGAAAAGCCTGCAGGGGCATGGAGCTTCCTACTACCCCTCATGCCCCTCATGTGCCTTGTCTTTTCATTCCAAAGGGGGTAAAAAGTCAGCAAAGGTGGAATCAAAACGTGAAAGCACCACATTCCAAACTTATAAGGACACACTCTACTGTAATCATATCTTGCCAATAGGTTCTTCAACCTAAACGTCCTGTTTTGCAGCAACAAGTGCCTGCAATTGAAAAGCTAAAGATACTGCTGACAAAAACACTATTCAGCGTAAACAAAAAAAGCCGCTTGCTTCATAGATTTCCTTGATACAAGTGTACTTTCTTGAGAGCGCCTGAACAGCAGCACAGTATTATGCAGTAATGGCAGTTCATTTTTTTCGCTTCTTGCCTTTCTTCTTGCCCTGCGCAAATTTTTCTGCTTGCCTGTGCTGCTGCTGCTGCTGCTGCTGCTCCTTGGATTGCAACTTGCTTTCCTCCTTCCTCACAGTTTCTAAAACCATGTCGCTGAAATTTACCACTGCACCTTCATTTGCTGCAAAAGCTGCCGCATCATCCTCTGTCTCAAAGCCCAAGGCCTGCACGCATTCATGATTCAGAACAATGTCAAACCTCAATGTGAGTCCAAATAACACATTCATATCCATGCAGGGACACTTATGCGCACATGTTGACAGGACACACATCATCAACTGAATTAACACTCTTTTCACCTGAGCAAGGCTGGAAAGCGGAAGTTTTGTTGGCCGGCAGCCCACAAGCATTGCCTGCAGCATGGCAGACAAGAGCATTGTAAAAACAAACTGACTTTTTGTTGGTGCTCAGCACACAACCATCACAGCAACCAATTTTGTTTTTCCCTGCTATTCTTGTGCTATCTACGCTTGGGATTTTGGTACCACTACTGCAGCGGCTGCTGATTTGTAGCAAGAACATTTTCCCTGTGATTTTCGACTTGCTACAGAATCGGCCTTGCTGGTGCATATTGCTCGGATAAATCCATGCCATTTGCTATAGCTCTCACGTGATGCACATGTACAGGAGGGCAGAACTCCATCCAGCATAGATACAGTCCATAAGCTCTCCCTTTTCCCTCTCCCTTAATCTCTCTCTCTCTCTCTCTCTCTCTCTCTCTCTCTCTCTCTCTCTCTCTCTCTCTCTCTCTCTCTCTCTCTCTCTCTCTCTCTCTCTCTCTCTCTCTCCCCCTCCCCCTCTCTTTGTCTCTCTCAATCTCACTCAAACACACTCTCTCAACCTGACTCTCTCACACACACACATATCCAGCAAGCACCTCTCCAGAGGTGGACGACTCTCCCTCAAAGATAAAGACATTTCTTACATGCTCCAAGCACAGGGGCGTCCCAACCTGGGACGTTCAAACTTGCTATGGCTTGACAGGCCCACATTGGGGCATTTATGCCTAATCAACCGCGGCATGAACCCTATCACTCACCAGATATCCATCCAAAATTACCTACTGCAGCAAATTGGGTAACTATTGGTGATTTGAGTCCTCTGACCATAAATACCATTCAATGGCATATTTCCAGAGGGGGCTATTTGAGGCCCAAAATCAGGTGTTTTTTGCATGCTCCTTTGCATAGGCTTCCCCCAACTCGTTAAATTGAAACCTGGCTTCCTCTGGCTAAGCCTTTCTCTAGCACTAAACTT
This sequence comes from Dunaliella primolecta, assembly GCA_914767535.2. Lineage (NCBI taxonomy): Eukaryota > Viridiplantae > Chlorophyta > Chlorophyceae > Chlamydomonadales > Dunaliellaceae > Dunaliella > Dunaliella primolecta. The sequence goes on from OU611752.1 coordinate 11,405,701, forward strand.
AATTTATAACCAGTTGGGGGAAACATGCCTAATTAGCCGCGGCGTGAACCCTACTTTTTGACACCCAGCTGCCTACATCTGACCAGCCAGACCACCAAATGGGGTAATGATTAGTGATTTGGAGTCCTTGTAAAAAATGAATATCATTGCAAAAGAAATGAAGCGAAAAGACCCAGTGGTTGGTGTTTTATGGCGATTTCAGCCATTTCCCCACAAAAAGCACCAAATTAGGGTAATAAATACATGCCCTATGTGAGCTTTAGCCCGGTCTATCTAGGCACACAGGGCAACTTACACGAATCTGAGCATATGCTCTGGTAGCTTATAACCCCAGCTACACTTAAAAGCTAAATGTCCCAATCAGATGAAATGGCTGTGAGTGAGCACACTTTAAATGGAGAAAAGGAGCATATTTGGGGATTTGCTCAGATAGCCCCCTCTGGCATATTTCCCCAATAATTGGGGGGAAATGGAGTGAAAACACCAAAAAAATGGTCAGATACAGAGCCATTTTTCTTGTTCGAGAAACCAGTCCAAGTGAAGCCAGAAATTTTGAATTTCAATCTCTTATCCTTGAGCACATGCAGGACACCATCATTATGGTACGCAGGAATTGTAAACGATGCTAAGTTTTGGGAATGAAAGTGGTTCCTGGGTACAGCTGTGAGCATCTTATTGGGTAAACTGAGGCCAGAAGAGCAATCTAGGGTCATTCCACAAAATTGGTGAATACTGTGGGCATCGCACCTGCAGAGCTTGCCTCCTTAGCGGGGGCAACAGTTTGTCCATGAGGTAAGGGGTCATGGCAGGGGCGCCTGTGGAGGCACAAGCATGGGGCGTGCATCTGGATCAGGCGCCTGCATCGAAGCACTCAGCAGCAGCATGCAGGCAGCAGGCACTAGATACAGCATGTGCAGTGCTATCTGCTGCTTGCAGAGCCACACAGGTGCAGGGACAGGCTGCCCCACAGCAACACAGGGGAGGCTGCACCACAGCACCACAGGGACACAGGGACAGGCTGCCCCACAGCAACACAGCAACAGGCTGCACAACAGCACCACAGCAACAGGCTGCGCTACCGCAACACAGCAACAGGCTGCACCACAGCAACACAGCAACAGGCTGCACAACAGCACCACAGCAACAGGCTGCACAACAGCAACACAGCAACAGGCTGCGCTACCGCAACACAGCAACAGGCTGCCCCACAGCAACACAGCAACAGGCTGCACCACAGCAACACAAAGACAGGCTGCGTTACCGCAACACAGAGCCTATTTTTCAAGCACCTTCATACAGCTGCACAAAGCGCTGCCAATTGCAGGCACGGAAGGCCCGGACAACAGCCAGCGCGTGCTGCACGTTGGGATGATGGAGGAGCAGCAGCACTGGCTGGTCTGATTCTGGCTTCTGCTTGCGTTGCTTCTGCTTTATCTGCTGCTGCTGTGTATGCTGGTCTTGTGGCGGCTGCTGCTTTGCCAGGCTTGCCAGCTCAGTCACCAATGCGTGGCGTGGAGCCGCGCCCCCCACACTGGACAAGCCACAGGCCACACAGGCGTACAGCAGCCCATAGGCAGCAAACTCTCCCACACTGCCTTGAACCTGTGGATGGTCAGCGCCGTGGGTTGGAAGAGCTTTGATGCTACAGCACAGGTCCTGTTAAAGGAATGCAATATGGCGTCCTACAATGATTTACACTATCTTTTGCGTGTCTGTGCTGTGTGGATGCCATGCAAAGCAGATGCCTCACATTCGTAAGACAGGCTGCACAACACCCTAGGCACTCACAAGCGTGAAGTTAAGCGCAGCGGAGCATGGGGCCTGAACAAGCGCACAAGGACTTGCAGCAGGACAAAACAATAAAAAAAATGGCGGTGGACGTTCCCCTTAGCTGCTACAGGGTTCACGTGAAGGAGCAAAGCAGACTTTTTCGGAATGGATAATGTGCAAACCAGAACGTACAATGACATCCTGCCAAAACTCACCCCCTCCTGATACAAGCCTCGCAGCACAGAGTGGCAGGAATTGAATTCGGGCACATCCCCAACCTGCAACCATGGCAAATGCAGCCACTTTGACTGCGTGACATGTAGTTGTAGGGTATTAGAAAAAGCACCCTTTTTGGAGGCCCCAACTGTGTGCTGCACCTATCTAGCATCTTGCTTTTCTTCAAGATGCCACCTCCTAGATGCTCACCTCCTAGATGCCGGATAGCTGCATGCGCTGCAGCTATGTGGCATCTTGCTCACCTCATACCTCATCTATCAGGCATCTTGCTCACCTCGAGCGCAATCCGTGCATGCGTTTCATATGCAGACACTGTGAAGGAGTCCCGTATGTGCTGCACTGTCAGATCCTGCGAGGGTAAAAACCAATTGGAGTTATAAAGATGTTGGCATGCTTGCCCTTGAAAATAAAACATGCAAAACACCAAATACAGAGCATACGCTTGGAGCAAATCTTTCCTCCAAAGCAAGCTTAACCTGCAGAACACAATGCAGCTCCTACTTTGAGGCTTTGTTGGGTGTCTGACAAAAGTCAATGCAAGATTCTGTAGCATGCTGGTGGCCTATAGCACCTTTGCTGCTTCTTGACATAACAAAACCACAGAAGCATCAAATCACCTGGCGAATGGACTTGAGCTGCTCACAGGCAGCTGAGTAGTCCGGATTTTGGATCCATCTGGCCTTGACAAGCTTCAAGGAGCACTCAAGAATGTGGGGAGGGCGTACCTCTGTGAGGAAATACGAAAGCAACAGATATAAGATCAGTTTGATTTTAAGCTCACAACTTATGAGCCTGTGAATTGTTCAGCCTGTGTACCAAAGTAAAAAGGATCAGACTAACCCTTCAAAAAATGCTTTGAAAATTTTGTAGCAAATCCAAATCCCCTACAAAACCATTGACATGCTTCTACAAGAGCCTGCAGGGGCAATTATCACCTTTTTTCCAACTTAATTTGCGCCGGCAAGCCTCAGCCAGCGGATCTACATGCATCACATTTTGATAAGATACGTGCTTATATGATACATAAGCACGTATCTGATGCTGATACCCCCAGATTTTCAAAACATTTTGTTCTACACACTTGCTTGCATGTGTGCATCCCCAAAAACAATCACGTATTGTCTGCATCTCTCAACATCATCATTTTTGCTGCATGATTTCATACCACTCCTGTCCTGTGCCACTCCTGTCCTGTTCCCTACTTATGGGGCACTGCACACGTAAGAACAGAGGAATCCAGGAAGCAGATTTCCTGAGCAGAGTGCAATAGGATTAAACTCAGCAGCAGGTATTGTATAAACAGGTAGACAGACGAACACACACACACACACGAATGCATACATACATGCAGACAGATAGACACACACATGCATGCATGCTTGCAGACGTACATACATGTATGCAGACAGACAGGCGCGCGCACATACACACACACACGCACGCAACCACGAACACGTACACGTACGCACACACACAACACACATACTCTTTCATTAGAAGATGATATTAGGCAGGTCGTCCAGAATGTGTTGAGTGATACACAGCTATGCTGGACAACCACTTGGTAGTGCGGGTGCGCAGCAGCAGCTGGGCAGCCCACCTGAAGCACGTGGCGCTGAGGTGAGGCGGCGGTACTCCTTGTCCAAGGCCTCACACCTGCCCAAGCCTCCACCAGATTGCAGGTCCTGGCATGCATGTGCACAAGCAAGCAAGACAGATAGAAACAACTTCAGGATGTCCTTCTGCTAGAAGGGATGCAGTCATAGGGTGGGAGTCATATCTTCTTGCATAGCTGCAACAACATCCTAGACTTGTGACGGAGGAGCTGAAGAATGAACAGAGGAGTGCACCATGCTCCATGCAAGCGCCTCGTGACAGCAATTCATCTTCACCTTTGTGCCTAACCATGTGCACATATGAAGAAGACCATGAGCGCTATTGCAACTCAGTGCCACTCATGACAAGGCTCTGTCAAATTTGGTCATGCTGCCTGCACCTTTTAAACACCTATAGCACTCCTAACCTGCAATTCAATCAGTGTCAAAGCTTTTGCACTTTGGGGAAGCAAGTGGATGTGCACAGAGAGAAGCTTGAGTGGTGCTCGATCCCTCCGCCCTACAACCCACCTCATCCTCACGCTCCTCTGCGTCCACATTGCTGGCAAACCTCTGTGCTCTAAGCTTCCTTCTGGCAACCTCCTCAGCCGTGCTGGTAATGCCCACAGGCACTTGCTGTGGCTGCTGCTGCGGCAGCTCAAACCGAGGCTGCTGTTGAGCAGGCGGCTGCGGTGAAGGGTCCTCTTGCTCTTGCTTCTGAGCTGTGAGCTGCAGGAACCGGAACAACCGGCCCTCCAAGTGCTGCTTAGTGTCTGGGTCCTTGGCCTTCTTTATCTTTTTGGTTATTTTGTCCACCTGCAAGTGCACATGTGCGAGGGCATTCGCTTGAATCCCCTGAGATTCTCCTCAACATTGGGGAAGCTTGCATGCGCGCGCATGTGCATGTGCATGTGCATGTGTGTGTGTGTGTGCATGTGTGTGTGTGTGCGCGCACGTGTGTGTGTATGTGTGTTTTTGTGTGTGTGTGTGTGTGTGTGTGTGTGCGTGTGCGTGTGTCTGTGTGCGTGTGTGTGTGTGTGTGTGTGTGTGTGTGTGTGTGTGTGTGTGTGTGTGTGTGCGCGCGCGCGCGCGTGCGTGTGCGTGTGTGTGTGTGTGTGTGCGTGTGAGTGTGAGTGTGCGTGCGTGCGTGCATATATGTGTGTGTGTGTGTGTGTGTGTGTGTGTGTGTGTGTGTGTGTGTGTGTGTGTGTGTGTGTGTGTGTGTGTGCGCGCGCGTGCGTGCGTGTGCGTGTGCGTGTGTACGTGTGTGTGTGTCCACGCGTATGTGTGTGCGCGTTTGTAAAGCAATAGTTTGGAAGCTCTCACCCACCTTCCCAATTGCTTTTGAGTCCATCCCAAGTAGTCCATCATGCTTCTTCTTTGTACCCATGGAAATATTGAAAATAATTGCGTGAAGTGAAAAGAATTATGTGAAGTTCAGATCTGAGTTCAGCTGAAAGGGGAATGTCAGGATACAGCCTTTCTTACAACTTTCATTGTGCATTGTTCATTATCATTTCCGTTGCCATTTGTACAGTGAAAAGCGTCGGATTGTTTTGTTCGTTTTCATTTCCGTTGCCATTTGTACAATGAAACGCGTCAGATTTTTAAGACGAACGTTCATTGTCAGATTTGGCCAAACTTTCAAAACCTCCGCAGGATCATTCGATGTTCTAAGTTTGGTCTTTTCACATTGGTAGCAAAGCCAATTTGCATGGAGCGCGTGCCTGGGATTCATGAGCAGAAGCCATAAGCGTGCATTCTTGTTTTTGTTGTTTGTTGCCTTTCTAGTGCGAGATTGCCATTGAAGGGAAATGTACCCTTTTCTTGACAAAAGAAACAAATCCTTTTTCTGGAATTGCCACCAGTTGACAGACCACACTGTGACAGGTCGTAGAAGGGTATCACTTAAGGTAGAATATTGAAATTGCGGCAAAATGAAAAATTCACAATGACATCAGAGCTGGTCAACTCCCCCCCAAGATGAGCATGTTCTAACAGGCCCCCTGCATAGATGTCCCATAACCTTGGACACTCAAGCTGTTTATTGATTTCTAGAGTTTTAGCTGTCCAAGAGTTTGAGACGTACGCCAAATCAGCCGCGGCTGAACCCTACTTTTGACCACCAAAATTCAAGTCCAGAGTGATTTTAAGTTATATTGAGTCCTTCAAGTTGTACCAAAAGAATAGCATTGCAAAATGAAAGCCATTGAGCCATACCCTAGAGAAAATCCTGCACAAGTGGCGCCACAAAGGTCAATTTTTACCTCCTTTCCTATTCTGAATATGCAGGATGTTGACATGGCATATGGGAATTCCAAGAATGTATTTGTGGGAGTGGGACATGAGAATGGGTCCCAGGGTGGAGCAGAGGGCCTTTTGGGGGTGATCTGAGGCCAGGAGAGCCATCAAGGATCCTCCGATTTTTGTCATCATTTCTTACAGATGTGTATACTTATATAGAATTTGTGTTCAACACTTTGTCGCGCATGTTAGATTTGAAAACAAATCCAGGAAAGAGCATTTGCGGCACTGAAGGGAGCTGTTTCCTGCAGTAAAATTAATTTCAATGCTGACAATCTAAGCTGCAAATCAAATAACGCATTAGTTATCAATGTGATTAGCCTGAATTTTGAACACACGTCAGACGCAAGTAAAAGCATGTGGTGGCGACTGCACCAGGAAGAACACCAAAATATTAGGCATCATAAACAAACATGCTTTGCACATCCATATCAGACCATATCACCTGCAAGCTGGTCTTGAGGAGTCATAACAGCCATGTCCAGCAATAATTTAGTCTCCTTTCTCCTTTCTTTCAATTTAAGTTGAAATATTATAAGATAGCCATGATTCATTCATATTGGTCGAAACACTTCTTGGCGACGTTTTTGCAGTGTTCACCCACAACCAGAATGCAGGTGAGATCTGGGCAAATCCCTGTGTAAACACTAGCTCAGCTCCTCTTTTCTGCGCTCACAGCCTGATGAGCACCAGCAAAAATGCCATTATGGAGAAAGCGGCCCAGAAGCAGATGAGAAGGGAGAGGTCGAGGTGGGCCCTTGCCGCGTCCAATCCAAGTGACTCCATGAGGGTGGTTCCTTCGACTGTGACTGCTGGGAAGCCGGAAACCTGGGCAGTTGAGAGCAATCAATACAGTGGAATTGCTAAAAAAAAGAGGGGGGGAGTTTCTGATAGCTTTGTGCAAAGCCATCCTTTTTCTAGGAAATAGCAGTGGTCAATTCTGGAGCTGTGATTTCATGGCAAAACCATAAAGCAATAAAACACTATTGCTTAGTAAGCAAAGGCTGAAACTCACTGCAATGTCAAATGCCTGGCCCTTCAGCTCGTTGCTCATGCAGGCTTCAAAAGCATATGGCAGAGGCGTGGGATAGCGGAGCCATGAGATCCACTTGGGCATGGAATCTACAGGCAAAAAAAAGTTTAGTCAAATTATACAGATTCCGGATATCATGCCTCAAACACAAGCGCAAGGGGGGCAAATTTTCCTTCACTTACCTGAGTTTACAAGGAAGCCCCCCAGAAGAACCCAAAGTAAAAGGACGAGGTTCATGAGCAGCACAGCTTTGCCTGCATGGAACAGCAGAGAATGATGTGCACATTGGCTCTCTCACCTGAAGCTTTGGTGGCTATAAGTATCCAAAAGACATTACCTGAAGTGTTGACAAGCGCTGCAGCACACACAGCCAAGGCGCCAACGGTAGCACCAAAGGAAGCCAGCACCATCATGAAGGCCCCCAACGCATAAGAACCAGCCTGGAAATCATGGCAAAAACGGGAGTCAAGCATCACTGCGAGCTGGGGTGAATGTGGACCTGGAGTCTTAATCAACATGGCAGACCATAGCATGTTCTGTGTGTAGCATGCTCTGTGTGGTTCACCTAAGAACAGAAGTTTCTGCTAAAAGTTTGACAGAAAGTTCACACCTGCTCATAACTGGCCTCTTAAGGCTACTTTCCAAATGCAGCTGCAAGCCCCACCGCTGCTCATGTTGCCTGTCCAGTTGGAGTAGCTCACCTTCAGGCCGGCAAGGTTGTACGCCAGGGAAGCGTACAGGATAGCAGGCACCAAGCGGAGAAGCATTGCATCCAAGGTCAAGCGCATAGCAAGATAGCTTACTGCTGTGTAACTGTGCTGGGCACGGACCTCTCGCTGCAAAAAGTGTGGTAAATACAAAAAAAGTGTCACCGCTGTCTGTTAACGTGCTTAACTCCCAAGCCCTTCTATGTTGTTGAAACATTTGCAGCATTTATGCGCATGTGCAACATGTGCTGCGTCATGCCTGATCGCTTCAAATCAATCATGCTTTTTTTATGAAATGCCATAAAAAAAACCATGGTTCAAACATGAGAAAAGAAAAGAAATGAAAAAGAGAAAAAAAACACCTAGGCCGAAGAAACTCTCCCTACATCAATTAAGGAAAAGGAGACACATAGGCTCAGAAGAGCCGTGAGTACCCTCCACCACAAAGGTGTGAAGTAAAAATGATAATGGGGATCTGGAGGGTTACTGGAAGCACCCAGCTCCATAACCTGGCTTTGACAAGTATTATTGTTCTCAATAGCACGCCTAGTGGTAACAAGCTTGCTGGCATACATAACAGAATGGGAATGAAGTTTGCGAGCAAGTCTATTTGCACGTTGGTGGTCAATTCCCAGCTGTCACATAAACGGTTTAAACTGGTTAAGGGTGTGCTCAGTGTAGCAGGTCCCACCAACACTCAAAAGGATGGTGCGGAGAGTCACAACTTTTGCATTGATGAGTTTGCAAAGGTATGCATGCTGCCGCTGTGCCGCCTCCAACTGTTGTCCAGGCCTCGTGTCTTCACAGTACTTGATTTCAATCAAGTGCACATGCCGCTGGTTTACATTCAGTTGATGGGGCTGGCTCATGCGTTTGGCTGTTGTAATCCTCTGTATGAGGTTGTGTCTGCTGCGTAACGCATGATGGTATGAGCAGGAAGTAGAAGGAGAAGAAGGAGTGGGTTTGGCTTTACTAAAGCCCTGTAGAATAGGGAGTAATCAGTATAGCATCAGGACGTCTGGAGGTGAGTCTAGATCTCTTAGAACATTTTCTTGGAAAGAGGTAAGGGGGTATAATTCTGTTTGATGCATGTGCAGGGATTTGAAGGTTGTGCTGTGCCAACCTATCACCACTCCCTATGTCCATGTTGACCAAGCCTGCTCCCCAAGGGCTTTTGCTAAGAGCTTTGATGATCATTCTTCCAGCAACATTGTGGCGTTCAGTTTTCATGCTGGAGATGATATGATCTTGGCAGCCTGAAAGCATGTGGAGTGCGCTGTCTAATTAATGACAGCCTGGGAGAGGGCGTAATGGGTTAGTGGACCTTTTGAAGCAAACCACATGTTTTTGGTTATAGAGGGTGCCATCATTAGCATCCAAGATGAGTTGCCATGCTATCCAAATATTAACAACTATCATTAACACCAGACATGCACTTCATTTCCAGGGGACTTCTGGGGGAGGGTTTGTTGGCCGCGCGGCAGAGGAGAGCAGGAGAAGAAGAGTCCGGGCGTCCAGGAGCATGGCAGCCAACCCTCCAGATCCTCATTAGCTCTCGTTTCTGGCTTTCTCCTAGGCTAGCTTTGTCTTGTTTAGGCTTGAGGGCCCTTTGGTGAGACCCTTTCTAGCTTGCTAGTCAGGGATCCTTTCCTTAATGCACGCGGCCTCTTGGCTGGCGTAGACTTTTCTTTTCTTTTCTATAGAGGGTGCCTGTGCGATATTGCAAGATGGTGCGCTTCATAGTTGAGGATATACAAGGCATGTTTATAAAAGCATTGCTGATTTTCTTATCAACGTGAGGTAACAAGCTCTGATAGTAAGAGCAGTAGCCTGTTTTGGAGTTGGCATATCTAAGTCCGTGTTTTGTATGCATGTGAGACTTGAGAGCATTTTGAAGATTGGGGAGGTAGGTGATTTAGGATTGGGTGTAGGAGCTGTAGACGTGCCAGCATTGTGTTCTTTCTTTCCTCCTTGGCTAACCAAAATATATGAGAAAAAGGATTTCCGCCGTCCTAATGCTGTCTTTGTGTGTCTATCCCAGGGAGAGCAACCCATCTCGACCCTAAAAGGATACCTGCTCAAGATAGGGATATCCACCTTGTGGAACTTAAATTTTGCCCTGACACTAACCCCTTACCCAGCCTACGAACAGCTGCTGACCAGCACGCTGGTACCATTTCCAGACTTCGCACCCGTAGTCTCAGAAACCCAAACAGAAATAATAAGGGGACCTTGCACACCATTTTACTTGGTGTAGCAGGTACTATCTATAATGACTACACCATCACTCCTCTGGTTGAGCTGGGTCTTACCAGACATAACACAGAGAATTAGCCTCTCAATTAAGTTGCCATGCACTCCAATTATTAACAAAAATAATAAAAACCAGGCACTCATTATACTTGCAGGGATCTTTGGGCAGGGGCGGCACTGGGGGTGAGGCAGTTCAGAGCAGGAGGAGGAGAGTCCACGCCCGCAGGCGCATGGCTGACAGCAACCCGCCAGACCCGCATTAGTTGCTCTCCATTGGTTCATAGCTTGGTTTAGGCTGGGCCTGTGAACCTCCTCGGGTGAGGCCCTAGCTAGCTTGCTAGTTAGGGGACCTTTCCTTAATGCACGCAGCTGGACCTGGGTTGCGTAGCCTTTTCTTTTCTTTTCTTTCTTTCCGCCGGGGCCTGCACTAGGGATCCTAGTATCAGCCTCGTTATTATTGGCTTGGTTTGCCTGATATTTAGCAATAGCATCTGCACATTCGCTACCAGCAATGCCAGCATGAGACTTAACGTTGTAGAAACAAATAATGGTATGTGAGTTGCTAATGAGAGTAGATATGATTCTAAGGACATCCCATTGAATTTGTTGTTTGTGCTTCTCAGGGTAAATAACTTGCTTACGTAATTGATGAAGAGAGGTGAGACTGTCTGAAGCAATGTGTGAATAAGAATGTGTGATGGCAGCAGCAATTGCTGCTAATTCAGCTCGACATATGGTGTTGGTAATTCCAGCACCGTTGGGCTTGACAAAACTTTTTCTGTTAGTGTGAGGGCAATAGACGCCTGCTCCAATTTCTTTTATGCCATTCTGGATTTGACAGCTAGCATCAGTGTAAGCCCATGTCCTCCAGTCAGGGACTTTGAGCATGAGGGTTGGACTAGATTGGTTAGGTACAAAGATTTCTTCATGATTGCCTACGTATGGATAGGTTATATTCCTAGGTATTTGTTTTTTTACAGAGGGGAGGCGTTGGCACTTTTGAAATCCAGGCATGTTGGCGTGTGTTGTATTGAGAGTAGAATGGTTGCCAACACTGAGTAGCTTCCATTTGGCTTCTGATACAACTGTAGCCAGGCCTTGTAGCCAAGCTGGGTTATGATTGTTTAAATGAATCCTTGCAGCTAAGTTCTAAACTGCAATAATTTATAAGTCCCAGGTGTGCTGAGAAAGGGTTTTTTCCTGGTTGATGGAGGATTGTGGATCGTTGTAGCAAAGGTTGGTACGAGCGATGGTTCCAAGTTCATAACAGAGGTGTGGATAGGTAGTGATGAGTTTGGAATAGGGGTTAGTTATCATGTGTTGTCCTCATACAGGGAGGAACATGAAAGTAGCAGTGGCCTCTGTGTTGAGAATGGCTGAGTAGATAGCATGGCGTAAGGCCTGAATCATAGCTTCCTCGGTGTAAATGGGATGGCAGACAGAAAAAATGGAATATCTGGATGAGAGGGAGTTATGATGGGCACCAAAGAGAGTGTCTCGGGGGTCAGTGCTCCAGTAGTGTTGGTATTGTGGGTTGTGGTTTAGCAGGGAGGCCAATTTTTCTTGAGTTACCAGGGCCCATTTTTTAAGGGCAGCGTGGATGGGAGTTGGCAAGGCCCGCGAAAAGGAGTATTTAATCTTTTTACTAGCGTACTTGTTTTCTAGCATAGTCTTGCGAGCAAGGAGCCCCTGCAGCTCAGATGCAAAGCTAGTAGGAGCAGGTGTTATGGCTTCATGCAAGCCCGCAAGCTTGGCCCTGTTGAAAGCCTTGTAAAGGACTTGAAATCAGCTAGGGGTTATCATCCCAACACATCGAGAGTGAGTATTGTCGATCAAATTTCAAGCAAACTTCAAGTTCAAATAGAAGTTCTATTTCCAATTGCAAGGCAGGATGGATGACACATCTAGCTCAAATGAACCTTGAAATCAGTTCACTATTGAAGATTTTCTGAAAGAAACAATGCACATACTTCCTCCCCGTGATAGAGCAAAGAGTGATCGGCATCAGACACAAGAACACAAGACCTATATCCAAAGGCAACCTAGGGAACCTAAACCCTAACCCCTTACCTGCACCAAGGCCCTCTCGCGTAGAAGACCGTCCAGCGCAGACACAGCTGTGCATAGAACAAAGATGGAGAAGAGTTATGGATAAGATTAATATTGATGAGCTTTTAATCAACATACCAGGACATACTGTTCTCAACCTGCCTCTCTTTTCAATGCCACAAAAGCATTGACCATACATTTGTTTCTGGGACTTTTCCCACTTTTGGGGTGATAATAACACAGGGACTAGAAAGAACGAAGCCAAGAACAAGCCTGCCGCATTTCACTCCACCTGTGAAGCCAGTGAGTGCCAGAGAAAAAAAGATGAGGCCCGCGCGATTCTGTACAGGGGGAAAGATGGCAAAGAGTTAATGGAGCAGCTAACATGACAGCCTGGCCTCAGATGTCCACCTCAGCTTCAGGCAGTGGTCAGCTTCAGACCTTAAACCAGGCATCAATGCCTAGTAATTGGTGGCAGAAAGAAGGAGGCAATGGCGTTTCTGGCATATGCACCTGCATGCCCGAGAGACTCAAAGGTTGGTCCCAGAAGATGAGCCCCACCAGCACTCCAGTCACTGCATACGTCATGCAATGATGTTGTTGCAAGGCTTGCAAAGGTGCGACAGTTGGGAGTCTGTTCAAGATCCCTAGTAAGACAAGGCAACCTGTGGAAGCCTTGTGACTTATCATAGAGCCTTACCATCTCATGCAGGCTTTGAATTCTGCACCTACATCTCCTGCTATCGTATAGATGAAAAATTGTAGGAGCCTTCAAGGCAAGTTGAGACTTATGCCAGGAGCCCTATCGTCTCATGCTGGTTTTGAACATTGCATTTCTTTGCTGTCTTTTTGCGTTAGATCTGTTTTTGCAGAGGCCCTTATGGACACATGTGAGGAAAAAGCCCTTCCACAAAGATGGACACCATGGAGGGCGGCCTGTGAACAGCTGTCACCTTAGAGCTATGTCAAACCCACCTATGGCCAGCACAGTATGCAGTCGAAACAGAGAGGGGTCCCGCCAGAAGCTAAGGCCCTCCTTGAAACAAAGCACTGTCAGCTCACGGACACAGGACTTTCTGCTGAATCGACAGTTTGCACCTGTCTGCAGCCAGACAGGAAGCCTCTGTGGTTGGGAAACATCAGAGCTGACAGTTGCTGGAAACCCAATGCCATCCTCCAAACTCCCACTGCTCCCTGCTCCTGACCCTGCTCCTGATCCTGCTCCTGACCCTGCTGCATCATCTGTTTCCTGCCACTGATTATCTTTCTGCAGAGAGTGGATCACAACACTCAAGCCCTTGTCTGCCCCTTCATTCCATCTCCCACTAGCTCGGCTTTCTTGCAGGCGTGGCTGCGCTGCCCTGAACAGCTGCTCCCTGGTATGAGGCAGAGACAAGAGGAGCAGGAGGTGGTCAGTAATACCCCTCCCAGGAGGTGAGGGCGGCAGGTGATGCAGGGCGAGATAGCGTTCTGCGCAGCTGGGGGGACCTGCGTAAAAAGCGAGAAGAAGACTGAGTCAAGGCACATGGTGCACAGTGCTCGATTGAAGATGAGCTGTTCATCTCAAGATCAGCAGCAAAAGAGCAAGCGATCGCCACGCACAGGCTGCACATAGACTCGATTTGGTCTGGATGTTCCTACCAGCATAGGCTAGGAAGCCACCAGGTGCCAGCAGGAGCATCTGGTCGAGCTGACTGATCAGCTCAGTGGATGGTTGATGTAGAGAGAGCAGCACCACGCAGGGACCAGCGCAAGCTAACTGTACAAAGGATGTATACACATTAAGCTTACAATCAATGTAGGCATGCATCTTTCCATGGATCAGGTTGGGTTGCTCACTTGAGTATGGAAGGTTTCCAGGGAGTTGGCTTTAAAATCTCAGCCCAAATTGGATTGCGTGAACGGAACAGGAAGAGTATACAAAAAGAAAAAAAGAAAAAGAAAGAAAAAGAAAAAGAAAGAAAAGACTGCGCAGATCAGGTCCGGCCGTGTGCATTCAAGAAACATTTCCTAATAAGCAAGCTAGCTGGAGAAGATACCGTATCTTCTATGTGACATAGATTAAAATCCAAGTGCACTTGTGTCAGTGGCGATTGTCAATGCTAAGCAAAATACATCTTGTGTATGACCATCAGGTCAAACTAATGACTTTGTAACGTTCACCTGATGACAGACTTTTAGCAAGCTGAGGGCGCTATAGCTGTCAAGGCCGCTAGTCGGCTCATCCTGCAGGCAGAAGCATTCAAATCAGCAGGTCAGTGGATGCAAAAGCCCTCTGCCACATCAAAAGCTGGGTAGTATTATGAAGCCGGGAACGAAACCACACCAATCAACAATTTATGGCTTCGGATGCTGCCTATTCAGGAGCCTAACGCAAAACCAAGCTAGGTACTGGTGGCAAAATACAGATTTATGAGATTAAAACAGTGTGCAGATCTTCTTGAGAAAATCTTCCACTTGCCATTATGATCACCCCCGACTGAGTCAGCACCTCTGCGGCAATGGTTACCCTCCGTCGCTCCCCATTGCTTAAACCCATGGCAGTGCCCCTTGTTCCACACTCCAGCAGCCCCAGTACAGGGCTGAGAACCATTGAAGCTGAGAGGCCAGCCCTTTGCTGGCTAGCCTCGCCTCCTGGGTTGCCTATGATGCGATTGAAAGTGTGGACCAGCCCCATGTCATGTGTCGCTTTCAAGACACGCTCCTGCACAGGTAATGGTGATTAGGATCTTGACCAAACTCACCTGACCAGCACTTGGCAATGTCGCCTTGACATATTTAGGGCAAGGGAAAGGAAAAAGTGCAGGCTGGGGTGTGTTGGATTTTTGGGGAATGCTTCTGGAGCAGGAAAGCAGTTGCTGGCCGTTTTGCTGCTGAAGCATGTAATCCAGAAATGACAGAAGAACTGAGGCACAGACCTTTGCATGGGCAGGGGGAACATCATGGGGTAGTCTGAGCAGTGCAGAGAACAGCAAGTGCTCTGCAACTGTTAAATAAGCTGGTAGGTGGTCACAGGAAGGGACATAAGATGTAACCTGTGAATGAAAGGATGCTACGAAAGATATTTCAGGCTCTTCAATACAACATAACATGGAACGGCCTGTTTCATTTTCAAAGCCTCGAAAGTGCATGCAAACTACAAATCTTACCTTTTTGAGCTCCTGCTCTCCCTCAGCAACCACATTTGGCCTGTGAGTCTCTTGATCACATATAACCAGCCTGAAAAGGCAGAAGGTGCAGCAGGGGGGTTGTTTTTTTAACTGTTTGACCATTGTGCAGAAGCCAATGTCTCAGATCTGCTTTTGCAATAGCTGACCAATTGCACTCCAATTTTAGGCGGTAATACATCACCTTGAGGACCCTTGCTTGCAGACTCCACTGCCCAAGTCACCAGAGGCCAGCACAGACAACAGAGTGGTCTTGCCTGCTTGCATAAAATCCAGCTTGTCTTCAGGGTTGACTGACTGGCAAAACATTTTTTGCTTCACACTGTGCAGGGTTGCAATATGCTGCCTTTCTCTTGCAAAACCTTGAATATCCCAAACTCCCCTTCTCTAGATCTATGATACATAGATGTTCATTTGACAAACATACTGCATTTACCTGCACCGCTGGGACCTAGCAGGCCAGTAACCTTCCCGCCTGGAATGACCCCTGCAAGTGCAAGGCAAATGAGGAAGATCAGGCTTATGGGAAGCTATCCAAGTTTCCTTTATTCAAGTCTACGGTCTTTTTTGTTCATTAATCCCGAAGAATAAGAAGTGTCCAAAGTAGGCCTTAAAAGCGAGTCATACATGCACGTAAAGAAGAAATAAAGAGAGAGAGAAGGATGCCACATGTGCAACAAGAGGAAGTGTGCAAAGGCATGGAGAACAGGTTCAATTTCTACCTCCTAGAGTGAGAGCCCCCTTGTGGTAGAGGGTCAGGCGGTCTTTGAACCAGTGTGGCTCCTTTTCCTTTACTGATGCGGGGGGTCTTCGCTGCCTAGTTTTCTTTTTTTCCTTTAGGGACATTAAGCCTGATAAGTCTTTTGCCAGGCAAATTTTATGCAGGCAAAACTCTATGCACCCGTTCTTTCCCAAAACGCGCCGGCAATTTTCCATTGACAGACTTTTACCATTCTAAGGCCCAAAACTGAGCAGCACAAGACCTCAGTTTTTTAGACCAGATATGTGAGGTCATACACAAAGAAGCAGATGTCAAAATGCATTCAACATTTCTTGGGCACGTCCTTCAAATGGATATGATAGGTGCTCTATCCAGCACCTGGTTGCAAGATGATATAAGGCAGGGCAAGCAAGACCTCTGATCCTTGGCAAGGTCTGCTGAACCTCTCACATGGAAATGTCACTCCTAAAAAATATGTTCACACCAGCTAGTGGCAAATTAAAACTAGCCCTCACCAGATACATTATCCAAAATCTTTTGGAACTTCTTCGTGCAACACTTGGAAGTATGCTGCCGCTGCCGCCGCCCCCACCGCTGCTGCTGCTGATGATGATGCTGCTTCTGCACCAGCGTGTCGCTGTTGCTGTGTTCCTGCTGCTGGTACTCGTCATTTGGCAGGCAGCTGCACCCTGGCTGGATCGGCACCATGACTGTCACGTTTCGAAAACAAAGTGCAAATGCCCAGCTGCTTTGAGCCTTGACTCCTCCCAACTTGCCTGCCTCTCTCAATCCCTCATGCTCTTTCTCGCCCTGCACATCTGACCCCACTGTTGTGCTGTGTGTGTACATATGGCCCCCAGAAATGCTGGGGGCCATAGAATGCTGCTCTGCCAACTTCCCAACCTCTGACTCCCACCCTCCTTCTCCTGACTCTGCTATAGCTGTAGGGAAAGAGGAGACTTTTGGAAGATGAAATAGCTCCAGGTTGGCCAAAATGCAGATACCCAAGAAGCAGAAGAATAAGGCAGAGACGAAGATAGGAACACCTGGCATTGTCAGGGAGAGATGGATGCTTCTGGAGTGACATAGTCTATGATTGATGAAGGCTAAAAGGCAAGAGACTTTGATTTAATTAATGGCAAATGGGGGCAACATGGGGCCAGGCGTGCTGGTGACCCTACTAATCCACTATGGCAGCTTCTGCCAGTACACCAAAAGAAACAAGAATGTAAAACTTGTGTTTGTCAAACGCTGCTGGGTTTTTTGGTAAAGCTTGGTTTAAACACACACCTGCAAGGGCAGGCATCCATCCGTCCTGTGTCTTAGAAGCCTTGCGTGGAGGCTGTTCACGGAGCATACTTGTATGGTGTGGGGATCCTTCACAGCCGCTTGCCTTGCACTCAGTCTTGACCTGTCAGGATTGTGTAGACTAACACTTCAAATTGCAGGCAGTCAGAGGAGGGGCGAGAAGCAGCACAACTTAGTCACAGTCAGCTCATGAATTGAGTATCCAAAACCTCAATAGATAAATACTGCTAAGATACAATATCTGGTGCCAAGCTAAAGACCTCACAGCGACAACACAGAACTGTGCAAGACTCTTCAAGGTGCTTAGATCACACTCCACGTAATCGTCCTGGGTGTGGGTGGGACTATCTATACTGCCCATACCCTTGACCCATGCAGAGGACTAGGTATTGACCTGTAGGTGTCTACCAAACTTGCACAAAAGCTCCATGCCCATTACGTGCAATATGTGCACAACCTTACCTCAACCAGACGTGCCCTTGAAAATAAAAACATTCACGTTAACCCTGGTGCCCTGGAGCCGTGTGCTGCCAGACACCCGCAAGACCCACATTAGCTTCCTCCTTATTATCTGGTGAGTGAGATTCACGGCTCCTTGATCCAATGTGTCTTAATTGACGCAGGGAGTATTCTGGTTGCCTAAGTGGTCTCTTCTTTTTTATCTTGCATCACACGGGCCCAAGCCCTCTCCATCACTTTAGGCACAGCTGGTATTTGATGTGAAACTCTTTAAGATTCTGCTGGCCAAATTTATGAAAAAGGTTGTCATGTCTGCATGTCGGCAAACGGCCATTGGCAATACAGTGGTGCGTAAAAGAAGCATGAGTCATCTGAAAGCAAAGCAACCCCAGTCCCAAAAGTAACCTTGGAGGTATTATTTGGTAATTCCATCAGAAAAAAACTCACATCAGACGGAAGGCCGTTCACTGCCCAAATGCATTCAGTGGTATTGGAAGGATGGAGGAAGCCTAGACCGGGTTCAAAGCTGCTGCTGCTGCAGTCAATTGAGATGCCTTTGGAGAAGCCTGTACGCAAGAAAGGAACAGATAGGAAAGCTTACACAGGCAGTGGGAAATTCCCACATCAATCATGGGAAAGGAGACACGTTGGGCCAAGTTCAAAGTGTTCCTTGATCAGCAATTACAATAAGAGGACTAGCGGAGATCTAGTGGCTGCTTAATAATATTCAATCCCAGGCCCTGTCACGAAATTCCTTGCTTTTACTTCCAATGGCATGTCTTATATGGTAAGTTTATACGTGTTCTGAGCAGATTGAGCACAATTTTTGCCACTTGTGAGCTCTTTGAGGGTCGAGCCCTGTGCAATAGGTGCAGCAAACAACTCGTTGGTGCAAGATGGGCGTACACTCTCCTGCTAGCGCTATGTAAGGCCTGGATCTTGATCAGTCATGGTAAACAAGGCAGATCTGCTTATCGAAGCTCATTTCTTAAATAAAACAAATTCTTGTCTTGGTTACGCCTAAAACAAACTCACTGGCCACAAGTCCCTCCAGGTCGCCACTACAGGCTTCAAGATGGGGCACAAGCTGCTGGGAGGGTGTTGCAGAGGGAGGGGGGCATCCTGTTTACGCAAAGTGAAAAGAAACAACTCAGGACTCCTGGTACTCAGCTTGGAAAATGTTTTGTTTATTTTTGAAAGGTATCCCAAAACACTTACTTCGGACCTGTATGTACAAAAGAGTCATGAACCACTTACTACACGTAGCTCCCTTGGCACAAGCAACCGTTCCCGTATTTTTGTAGATGTCACAGCCTCCAATGGACTTGCAGTATAACATCTGCATCAAAAAGGGAAAAGAAAGGAAAACTACGTAGGCAGAAGTATCTCTCCCTACATCAATTAAAGGAAAGGAGACGCATTGGCTAAGAAGATCCGGCTCAGAAGAGCAGTGAGTTCCCTCCACCACAAAGCTGAGAAGTAAAAATGCAAATGGGGATCTTGAGGGTTACTGGAAGCACCCGGCTCCATAACATGGCTGTGACAAGTGTTATTGTTTTCAATTGCAAGACTAATGGTAACAAGCTTGTTGCGTACATAACAGAACGGGCATAACGTTTGCAAGCAAGTTTACTGGCGTGTTGGAAAGGGAATTTGACCTAAAGGGAGCTATATTTGGTGTTGCAAAATGACAACCACAGTGCATTTGGATTGTTGTTACTGGGCATTATTTACAATGGCACTGTGAGCAATAGCCTGCACAGCATTGGTCTAACATCCCTTACCTGCTCATTGTAGGCCTCTCCAAGCTGAACCACCATCAGGCAGTATGGGGCAGGCATCTGTTCCTACGTTTTTGAGTGAAGGGGAAGGTGCAATAGTATCAAAACTAAAGAAATAATGTATGTAAGAGGCTTTCCAATGCTGGCCTTCAATTTATTTGATTCACACCTGCATGTACTACATATCCAGTGTTGCGCACCAGGTTGTGCACAAAGAAAAACATGCTCATCTCTTTACTGGCAATGATACACAACATTGCATGTGTTTTTCAAAGCACAATTTTGGTGTGGAGATGTAAATGTAAAAAAAAACAATTAAATTCATTTGTTTCATTCTCCTGGTCTTATCATGCAAGGAAGCAAATACACAGGTTTTGAAACGTTCTGCATCTCCATCTCTGCAACATTTGACCCTTGCGCCGAAAATTAGGCATTGAGTCAGTCTTGGTATCAAAACAGGACCTCTGCTACCAGATGAAAGAGCATGTCCAGAGAGAAAGGAAAAGGAGAAACTACGTAGGCAGTGAAAACACTCCCCACATCAATTAAGAAAAAGGGGCCACATTGGAGCAAAGACCGTATGACCACCCTACCACGAAGTGCAGACTGAGAGAAGTACAGCAGGTAAAGAAAGAAGACAGGTTCAGCAAAAAGAAAGAGAGCAGGATGATTGCTGAAAGGCTGGAGTTCCAGACCAGGAACAACGAAGTGACCTTGCACATCATCTTAGTTGGTGTGGCAGGCACTATCTATAATGACTACATCATTAAACCTCTTATCAACTTTGGTTCAACTAGGCAAGAAGCTAAATCATTAGCATGCAAATTAATTTGCCATGCTATCTAAAGGTTAACATACATCATTAACACCAGACATGTACTTCATTTCCAGGGGACTTCTGGGAAAGGGTTTGCTGGGCGCATGGCGTTGGAGAGCGGGAGAAGGAGAGCCTGAGCGTCCAGGAGCATGGCAGGCAACCCTCCAGATCCCTATTAGCACTGTTTCTAGCATTCTTCTAGGCTAGCTATGTCAAATTTAGGTTCGAGGGCCCTTTGGTGAGACCCTTGCTAGCTTGATAGTCAGGGACCCTCCCTTAATGCACGCGGCCTGTCGGCTGGCGTGCATTTTACTTTCTGCCAGACCTTCTACAACAAGCAGAATCAGTACTGTCAGCCTTCCAACCAAGGAAAGCCATTCCCAGCAGCTAACTGCCGAGCACAACTAAAGCCTGCATACTAGATGCAGCTGCTAGCCACAAGCATACGCCTGTGGAACAGCCCTCAGACCCACTCATACATTCAAAGCAATTTGATGTGCATGAAGAAAAATGAAAAGAATGCAAAGGGACGGCATCATAAAGCAAGTATCCCCAATTTTCCCCAAAAACTCCAAGCTGCAGGTCCTCACCTGTGGTTCTGGAGCATACCCATCATCAATAGCCTTGCTAATATCCTTGTAGAACTGAATCAGAGGGGCCTCGCCTGTTATAATAACAATGGCAACATGAAGTCTGTACATGAAGCGCTATAAGCAGTGCTGACATATTCTCATTGCCGTGCTTGCATTCAAGGCTACCCTTTTCACTTTGATGCCAATAAGAATTAAAGCGCATGTACTGGGAACTGCACCTGTAGCACTGCAATACAGGTCTCCCTGAGCAAAGTAGGCAGATAGAGAACCGGTGACATCACAACTCATGGTCTGCAGGTAGCCAGCAAAGGTAGGAAGAATTTGAGAAAGGATGCCTCTTGCAGTTGCAGCTTTGCTTGTTTTTTTTTTTAACTTAAATCAAAAGCTGCCTACCTTGTACGTTGTGGAATGGGAAAATGTTGCTCCTTGGACGCACTGTGCAGTTCTGTCAGCATCAGCATTGCTGTGCTGTGCCAGGAGTGCACTGCAGGTTTGACTGTTGTTGCCAGAAGAGCTCTCTGTGGGGCATAGTCCGCAGCCCATTCCAGACCAACCTGTGTACACACACATGCTAAGGACTTCTGTGCAGCTCAGCCTAAGCATATTGGCAACCTGAAAAAGACAACGTGCGCTTGCCCCTCGTAAGAAAGAAAGGGAACTGAATAGGCAGAGAATACTCTCGCTACTTTTATTTAGGAAAAGGAGACACATTGGCTCAGGAGAGCCGTGAGTCCCCTCCACTACAAAACTGCAAAACAGAAAATGCTAAAGGGGATCTGGAGGATTACTGAAACATCCAGCTCCAGAACCTGGCTGTGAGAAGTATTATTGTTTGCTATAGCACACTTAGCGGTAACAAGCTTTTTAAAATACATAACAGAATGGGCATGCAGTTGGCGAGCAAGTTGAATGACACTTTGGTAATCAAGTCCCAGATGTTTAAACTGGTGAAGGGTGTGCTGAAAATAGCAGGTCCCACCAACACACAGAAGGATGGTGTGGAGAGTCACGACTTTTGCACTTGTGAGTTTGTAGAGGTCTGCATGCATCTCTTCAACCTAGAATTGTACCCTTCATTCATATTGTCACATGTAGCTTGCTCTCAATCAAGCAGTTTGGTATTTAAAAGGATCTAAAAAACAAAGCAACCATAATAAGCCAATTTGTTGCTATATGACTTCTCTTGTATCTGTTCATGCTTTGCTTGACGTGCAAAGCAAATTCCTAGAGGTCCCTTGGTTGGAAACGTTCCAAAAATTCACAGAGAGTGTTTGAAAAAATTTTCCCATTTTTGGGGCAATGTCCACCTCTCATGGATTCTCACCACCTCGACATGTGCAGCTGTTGCCATCTTGGACCTGTGTGAAACTGTCACATGATGGAACCGGGCTTTGCGATTCCATTTCTGCATAAAAAACATTAATGAAGGATAGGATTTCCTTATAGGTTGCAAAAAACTTGAAGTTGAAATAAGCAAAGGGAACTTGTGCGTTAACCATTGAAAGAAGAAGGTGCATGGGCTCCACAAAGTAAGGTCAATGCTTGATTGATACGAACTGGTCCTTTCCTTTGATCATAATACATATCATGTCTGATGATGCCTGCTCTAGGCAAAGAATTGATGTCCTCATCTGAATCCACCCTTTGACCCAAGTAGTAACCTTTGCATCAATGCAGATAGTGGCTGTGATGTATCCGCAATTTCATTTTCTTGCGTGTTCTAATCTGACATCTTGCCTGCAAGGTCCGGCATTTGTGGGCTGGGAGTAGCAGTGGCTGCTGGTGGAGCTGAAACGTTTTCATTATGGTTTGTAGCAGCAGTAGCCACAATGACCATAAGTCTGTCGAGGCTGTGGGAAGTGGCAGCGGGTAGCTGAGGGGAGCTCGTGCTCGGAGGAGCCCGACCAAGCTCCGAAGCTCCTCCCTGTTGCACCCATCCCAAGATGCTCAGGCTGATCTGATTCCTCCCTTTCACATTCAGGCCACTCACACGCATCTCCGTGTCATAACTGTATGAAAGAAATAGGATGACGGCAGCCTGGGAGTGTTGTAACACAAAAGCAATACTGATGAGTGGTGAAAGCATGTGGAAGTAGATCAAAATCATAAAAAGAACATGCTCGCTTGTTGCAAAGACAAAGGGCTTGGAGTTAAAAAAAGAAAGAAAAGCGAAAAGACCAGGCATGCCAAATCCGGCTGCATGCATCAAGGAAAAATCCCCTAACTAGTAAGCCAGCTTGGGCCTTACCGAAGAGGCTCAAAGGCCTAAACTAAGCAAAGAGCGAGCTGAAAGAACTAATGAGGGTCTGGCGGGCTTGGAGTCCAAGTGTTTGAAAGAATGTTATGAGGCAATTGGCACTTGATCAAAAGGGTATCGCAATGAGCCTATGTTGAAATGATGATGACCAGGGAGCAGCAGTAGCTATATCCATGAGAGGGGCTTATTAACAAGTCGATCTGCTTGACGAGCAAGACAACTTTACACGGGTTTGACTGTCAAAGGCCTTTCAAATTTCAAGCCAGACCTTAACCCCTCCTGCTTGTTCCGGAGGCCAGACCCTGAACTCCATTTTCCTCAAATTGAATGCAACACAGGAGCCTGGCTGTTGCCATGGTCAAGCTACTTTGCCTCATCCGTTTCTGAAAGACATTGCATGATCCAGACGATGCGCTGGATAAAAGCCATTGAAAAAAAAAAGGTTCCTTAACACGTAGGCAGTAAGAACACTCCCTACATGAATCAAGGAAGAGGAGACGCACTGTCTCAAAGAGCCGTGTGACATTGGCATGTTGATTCCAATAGTTCTTTCATTTCTCTCGATCCCTTGTGGAAGTCAAAGACTGCCCAGGCACTAACCCCTTATTCAGCCAATAAACAGCGGCCCAGTATGCTGGTACCATTCCCAGAATCCGCACCCGTAGCCTCTGAAATCCAAACAGAAACAACGAGGTGACCTTGCAAACTATCTTACTTGGTGTGGCAGGCACTATCTATCAATGACTACACCATTGCTCCACTACTTGAGCTGGGCCTTACCAGACATTTTCGGGAAGGTTAGCCTCTCAGTTAAGTTGGTGTGCACTCCAATCCTAGAAAATTTTTATAAATACCAGGCACACATTTTACTTGCAGGGTTCTTTTTGCAGGGGAGTTAATATGGGTGAGGCAGTGCAGAGCAAGAGGAGGAGAGTCCATGCCTGCGGGTGCATGGCTGACAACCTGCCAAACCCTCACTAGTTGTTTTATGTTGGCTCATAGCTCACTTTAGGCTGGTACTGTGGGCCTCTTTGGTGAGGCCCTTGCTAGCTTGCTAGCTAGGGAACCTTTCCTTGATGCACGCAGCTGGACCTTGCTTGCACAGTTTTTTCTTTTTCTTTTTCTTGCTTAGAAATGTCAGCATCATGTTTTTGCTAAGTCTAAACGATGAATGAACTTCATTTATTGAATCAATCCACTGTACACTCCGACTTAGTGTGTATGCTACAGTGCATTTGAGCGCTGGAAGCCCCCGAACTCTCGTGGAACTGTGCACTTAGTGGCCCTGTTCAATTTAAGGGAAGGTAACTTTCCATCCTCCCCCCCCTCCCTGTTCAAGCTCACCTGACTCCTTCCCTCAACCACCTCCAAGTCCAGCAGCACTGCATGCAAATCAACATCAGTCGCAAAGCCTGCAAGCTGAACAGTCTCTGGCCTGCGTGTGCATGTGTGTGTGTGTGTGTGTGTGTGTGTGTGTGTGTGGATTGTGTGTGTCTTCGAAGTCAGCCCCAGCCCCTATATGCTTGGTTTGTTGAGATTAAAAGAATATAACAGCAGAAGATGATCTGATTAAACAGCAGAGCGGACCATACAATGCATCTGCATAGCAGGAAAAATGTTACATTTTTTTACAACACTGACCTCGGCACAAGAGCGCTCTTGGCAGAAACGCTTCCAGCCACAGTTTTGATGCGCCCGGGGCCAGCGAGGAACGCAGCTGATGTCCCTGTCTCTTGGCTGAAGTTAAGAGCAGCTGTTTGCAGCGTGGAAGGGAACGCTCCTTCGGAAAGGTTGCTGCTACTGTTTATTTGGTACTGCAAAGGGGCACAATGATATTGTCATGTTTGCAAGCAAAATGGGGCAAAATGGATCAACATGTAGGCAGTTTGCTGATGCACCAGCCGCCATACCCGTGCATTTACAAACTCCAGTTCTGCGACGCCTGTTTTGGAGGATCCGGCGGAAACTGTAGCTCTCACAGTATCTTCCACTTGCACAATGCCTTGAAAAGAGAAAGAAGCTCCCAGTTCCTGAAATGGCAGAACAACCAGTAATTCAGTGGGCGCCGTTCAGCAAGCGCTCTATTCCAATGCCAAGAAGCAGCCTATGATCTGATCAAATGAAAAATGTGTGTGCCTGTACAGAGCATGGGCCCTCAGTGGAGAGAGCGAGGCTGCCAATAAGCGATGCAGGCTGCAAGTGATCCTGCTCCACAGTCGCTTGTATTGGGCTCATGTAGCGCCCTGCAGGTGGAAAAAGGTGTGCTTCACATTTCTAAGTGCAAGCCATAAGTCAATTCCAACTGTCACGCCAAGCATCAAGACGTTTCCTACCTTGCACGAGGAATGATGAGCGCGTGTTGTCCACTGCAATGTGGCATTCAGTCGACAAAACTGCTGACCTACACCACAAGAGTGTGAACGCCAACGTCCAAAGCGTCTCCATTTTTTAAAATTTTGAGCTTGCTGATATAAACAATAAATAAAATTAAGGGAAATACAGCTCATGATCAAACTGTCACAAACTTCGCAAAAATAAATCCCGCCAGCAGGCTTCATTTCCTGGAACCTTGACCACAAAGGTAAAGTAGTATGCGAGGCCTTATACTTTTATCTGTTTCTTGCGCCCATCTGCTTCTCAAACCCACCAGTCATTCCCTTCCACCAGGAGCCCTACGTAGTATTTATACTGTGTAGGGCTGCAGCAAATGAACATGAAAATTGTCCTTCGAGTGGTACCTCTATCTACCTCGTGCCATTACAAACACCAGGCCGCAACAAACTTGATTTGTTATCTTTTCTTTTCTTTCCGGTCCAAGTTTTGTGAGTTGAGCATTTTTGGCCAGGTCTGGTTACTGTAACAGGCCTCAGTGTTTCTGCTCAGCTGCGCTTGTAGACGGACGCAGCAATGTAAATTTTCCTCAACCCCCCAAGTTTGTGCGTCTTTCGCTCTGATTACTGTAATTGCCTTTTAACAAGGTTGCATGCTCTGTGCTCCTGCGGCACAATCGAAGCATAGCGTAGAAAGAAAGAAAAGAGAACCTACATAAAATTTAAAACTTCCTACATCAACTTGATTCAAGTTGAACTTGAATGTAAGAAAGGGGGCCACACTGGTTCAAAGACCGTAGGACCACCCCACCACAATTTCAGACCGAGAGAAGCATGGCAGGCAGAGAACAAGAACAGGTTCAGCAACGAGATAGAGAGAGCAAGATGGTAGCTGAAAGACTGGAGTTTCAGACCTTCTGCGGCAAGCAGAGTCAAGCACACTGCCAGCCTGCCAACCAAGGAAAGCCATGCCCAGCAGCTAGCTGCTGAACACAACTTCAGCCTGACTTCAGGCTAAACCAAGGCGTAGCCATAGCGGGCTTCCATGGCATGCCAAATGGCCTTCTCACACTTTCAAAATGTTGTTACTGACTGCATAAGTTGCAATGCCTTGCTCATGGTCACAGGGATGGATTTGCCTCAAATGCATCAAAGTTGTGAACTGTCAAAAAAGTGCTACTGTCGTAGCATAGCTGTAAAGAGGCCAGAGTATTTTTTCATGCCTTGTAATTTTTTTCACATCACATAACATGGTCTTACATCAGCATTGAAATTCTGCTTGCTTAACGAGCATGACGAAGAGACACAAGTGCTTGCAAGTAGCACAAGTACGTGGCGGAATGTCACCAATACCTGGAAGCGTATTCAGGAACTGGCCAGCAACGCAAATTCATGTGTGTCCACTCTTTGACAGCACACTTCCTGACAAACTTTATCGCCCTAAACCAAAAAACGATGGAAGCCCCAATCTTTGCAAGCCACTCTTGTCATCATCATCCTCGTCTTCCTCCTCGCCAAATGCTGTTGGCAGATCCTCCCTTGACCATCTGCAAGTGCGTGGGCATACACATTACATTCACAGGCAAGTTAAAGTATTGCGTGCAATGCTCAGGCTCACTCATACTAAGATACACACTGCTTTCCTTTTTTGGGGCCCGCCAGATTCAAATTGGATTTCTGCCATGTTCCTGCTTCATCTTCAGCCCTCCCTCTGCAGCATCGTTGCCCATACTCTGAACCTAGCTAACCATTGGAGCAGCTGCTTGAATTGATTTATTGCCTGCAGTATTGATGTTTGCAATAACATGCCGTGACAGGTGGAACTCTGAGAACACATGAGGCAAACCTGCTCAAGCCTCCAGAGACATGGCTGATCTTGTTGCTGCTCACTCCTTCTTGTAAAAGGTAGTAAATGGCTTTCAGGGATCTGCATCAACATTTGGAAATAAGTGGAATGTGCTGGTTGAGCAAATTATAAACCTTGACACACATGCACTCCACATGAGATCTTGTGTCTAGCCTATTATTAATAATTTTAAACATCCAATTTATTATTGCTGCTCATGTAAACTCTTTTGACTTACCCATGGCTGGAAAACAGAAACACCGCTGTCTCCTTCCCTGAGTCCAGCTTGAGCAGGGCGTAAATACAAAAAGGTGCACAGGAGTCTTACCTGCTCTGGAAGCCCTTGTCATTCCCGGCTTTTGCTTCTATGCTGCCTCCATTCTCGCAAATCACCATGAGCTCTCGTCCTGCAGGCAGGGACAGAAGCTGGATTGTGGATGAAGACACAAGAAAGAATCCTTGCAAAGCAACACACAACTTCACCTTAATTCACCAAAAAATGACATAAAAATCCAACCCTGTCAAAGCAAAACCCCTACCGTTATTGACAAGACATGCCTGCAGGCAAGACACAGCATGGTTACCTCCCGCTGCTATAGCTCACTCATTTTTAGTACTCGTTGCATAGATAAATCTTGCAGGCAAGATCCTCACACCTTTGCTCTTCTCCTTTGCTTCCTCAACGAAGTTGGGGTTCAGCTCTGTCCTGCGAACAATGTATTTGAACATGCGCTCTTTTATATCTTTGTTATGATTTGCTTATGAACCATGAACAAATCACTAATGAGCACTTAGGTCTGCATCAATCAAATTGCTAGGACATGTGCGCGTCCTGCTTTCGCACCCATAAACACCAAAGGAGGCAAATCCCGCTCGCCGAATAATGGATGCTGCATCCCTGCATCCATGAGCAACCAGCAACCAGGCTTGAGGCGAAAGCTGTGCGGATAAAGGTGTTCTCATGTCAAGCTGCTAACACATGTGGTCAAAGGCAGTGCGCTGCGCTCAGCTGCGGTGGACAGCTCCTGTTCAACACTACCTTAACTTGCAAAGTCAACTTTCAACACAAATATTTCGGCAATTGCAGAAATCAGCTCACCATTTCTGGATGGGGATGAAAAGGGGGACATTTATGGAAGATTTAGCCCGAATCTCGTCATATTTGGCAGGTAGCCGGACGTCAATCAGCACTGCCTGCCTGGAGATTGAAACAGGTGCACAGAGCCATGCTGTTGCCTGGCGTAGAAGCTACTCAAAGGTATGCATCTTTTACATTACAAACTCAGATTCTTTGGAGATGCACTTCCTTCAATCACAATCATTGAAAGCTTCCTTTCCTTTGAGTCACAAACTAGGACTGAAAGAGAAAAAGTCCTGCAGTTTGAGTGGGCACTAGGCCAACTTCATAACTTGCCAACCCAACAAAACCATTGCTTAACAAAAGAAGGCTTGGGATGGAGGTTGTGGTGCACCCATTGGCTAGCTAGATGCTCACTTTTTTTTGGCTCGGGAGTAGGCAGCTTCAGGTGTGATGCTCCGCAAAGATGCGCTCCTCAGAGTTGGTAAGATCTCTTTGTTCCAATCTGCATTCTTTTCTCCCAGCAGCCGAGGGGCTAGGAAGAAAGTGCCAACAAAGCTAGCGGCTGCGGGTGTGAGGGTGCGGGAATAATACATTGGGGAGGCATATGCTGGCCTTGTTTTTGGGGACAAAGAAGCAGAGCATACAGGTTACACTTGTGTCGTGGGTGATAAGACCTCCTCTGCTTTGCAAGCATGTGCTTGCAGGTGGAGCGTTTGCATTTTCCTGAGCAAGCCTGCTGAGGTGCACAAAATTGTGCACCACCATCCATTGTTTGCATACCTGCCAGCCCTAAGCCTCCATAGACGAAATAAATGTTATTGGCATCAGAGTCCGGAAGCGCTGCCGCAGTGCACTGCCTCCTCCTGTGAGGTGCATGCAATACTCTGCTTGGAGGTAAGGAACGCTTCTGCCGCTGCAAAAGGGATCCAGGGCTGCTGTTGATTTTGAGAGAAGCCATGGTAGCAAGGTTCCTTGTGTGGTATTTGTGTTTGAATCTGCACTTGCATAAAGGTTCCAACCAATTTGTAGGAACACCAACTGACTCCTCTCGAGCAAAATTTGCGATCCAGTGTAATGCTAATTTAATGCTCGCCCGAGTGTGCCGCGTATACGCCCCGTTGCGCAAAGAATTAGTGAGGCCACCTCATCTTCCATCCAGGCACCGAACGCGAAGCAGCATGACTGGTGAGAAACCATTTATGCACGTGCAGGGTTCTCGCCTACCACACACACACGCACACGCACACACACACACACACACACACACACACACACACACACACACACACACACACACACGTGTGCGCACACACACACACATACACAAACAAAAAAAACAAAAAAAACAAAAGAAACACGCACACACACACGCACGAATGCACGCGCGCGCACACACACACACACACACACACACACACACACACACACACACACACACAATACACACACGATACACACTCAAACACAATTCACACACACACTAAATAAAAACAAATAAAAACACACGCACACACATGCACACACACACAACACACACACAACACACACGCGCGCGCACAGCCGCAGGCGCAGCTGCCCTCTCGCCCAATGAGCAGGCTGTTGCTGCGCTCCAGCCCTCCCAGCTTTTCAAGTTTTTTGCTCAGCTGTCAGAGTGAGTGGGAGCACCCTGCACATCCTTTAGGAATTCAAGCAGTGTTGATGACATGCTTCTGATAGGATCCATTGTCACTCTGTGTTCAACGCCCTCAATTTTGCTGAGCCTGAGTAATTTCCCCCCAATTCTGCACGCAGGATCCCTCGCCCTAGCAAGCAAGAGGAGCGCGTCTTGTCCTGGTTGAAGGTACGAGCATAAGGCATCCTCCCATGGTGGAGATGCCTCAGGGCCTGGCAACTTTGACAGTGAGGATCCTGTCACTGATGTGTGTGCGCTCCTAATTTGTCTTCAGGAGTTTGCAAAGGCTCGCAACTTGGAGACCAAGCAAGTGAGTGAAGCGCGATGAAGTGCCCTTTCCATTCTTTGTGGCTCTCACTGATCTCAGTTATTAAGTGCCCCCACTAGCTTGCTGCTTTTTATAATAAATGCCAAGCAATCAGCTGTAGTAGAGGTGTGTGTGTGTCTGTATGTGTATGCCTGTGTGTGTTGTGTGTGTGCAATGGCACGAAGTAGTCATGACTCATTGGGTTTCGGCACCCCAAAACATGGTTTGCTTTCACATTGGTTTCAGACATGCTTTCCCTCTAGCATTGCTGCCCCCCTGCATCTATACAGACGCAGTCCAAACTGAGGAACTGAATGTTTGGATTAATTTGTGTTCGCAATGAAATGTGCGCTCCACCCTTATTGTTGCACTCCTCCCTGATTGTCCTGGGTGTTGTGCCGCTCCCAAACATTTAAACAGGATAAAGTGGGCAACTTGGTGATTCGGCGGCCCGGCAGTGGTGGGGGCGAACAAGCTCCAACTGTGGTCATCCAAGGCCATGTGGACATGGTATGTGTTGGGTTAATCAATTCCATATATCTGCTTCCTGTTTGATGTGTACTTAGTTTATAAAATCCTGTATACATGCGGTAGCATTACATGTACAGGCATTTGGACTTGGCCAACCCTGTGCGTGTGGCATGTGAGGTGAGGACTACATGGTCATGCATGTTAGGCCAACAGGTCACCATGTTTGGCTACCTGGTCGTGCATATTGACTACCATTGGAAGAGGTATCTTGTTTGTGTGGATGGTCCCTGCATGGGCAAGTTGCTCTGTCGTGCATTTCTCTTTTCACATGCTTTCTGTTGTTGGAAGCACAGTGCATGCCAAGCAAAAGAGGCTGGAGGAAGGTGGGTGTGAGCGGTGCCTGCTCTGCAGTAGATGGAGCGGTGGAGGATTTCTGAGTTCTCTCATCTCAGCATGGAGCCCTGTAGCAGCCGTACAATCCTTTATTAAACCAAAAAGACTTTTTGGTTTAATAAAGATGCTGCTTTGGCTGGTAAGCACAGACAGAACAGACCGTTTCCCTAGCCAGAACAGGAGAACCATTGGGCATGGAGTCAACATAATGTCAGGGATGCTTGGGCTCCTCAACCTCATACGCTCTCCAGAAAGCAGCATAGTGTGGGATATTGCAGCACAGAAGAGTACTTACGTCATGTTGCCCCTACATTCCCTGACCGCGCAAAGTGGTCTGCGCAGTGGAGTAAATGACCAGCGTAACTGTGTGCACTTGTGTTGGACTCATTTTCCATCTTCACCTTTTTGATGATCCTCATTGCCCTGCAGGTGTGCGAGAAGAACAAAGACACTGTGCATGATTTTACCAAGGATCCTATACGACTGGTTGTCAAGGGAGACTGGCTGCATGCTCAGGTAACAAGCGAATTCTCCTCTGCTGTGTCGCAATTTCGGCCCTGAAAGTCCAGGCTGTCTCACAGGCTAAGTGAAAAGCCAAGGCCGCCAGGTAAGGCTCTTGGGCCCTGCTAGCCTGCAATGTTGCTTGCGTCTTTGATGTGGTGCCCCTGTTCCTGCACAGCTTGGCTCATCATTGACTTCCGTGTGACAAACATGTGACATTCGAGCTTGGAAGGTGGAGGGCACCCCACCCTGCTGCCTAGAAAGTGGACATTTTTGGACATATGGTGACAGGGCACCACGCTCGGGGCAGACAACGGCATTGGAGTGTGCACCGCGTTGGCGCTGTTGGACATGAGTCCTTCCACAGCCAAGCTGCCCCCGCTGGAGTGCCTCTTCACTGTAGATGAGGTGAGCTTCCACTTTGGAACAGATCTGGGTGATCTTAGGACGTGTTCATCATAAGGCTATGGGCTGGGCAAGGGAAAGGCACCTTGCCTGCCTGCTCCCTGATGATAGTGCTTCCATTGGACCTCCAGAAGCTGGCTCTGTTGAGCTTGTAGGTGTTTGTGCTTGCCTGAATTTGCAACTTGTGATGGCTTTCTTGAGCTTGTGTGGCCTCAGCACTCGTGGTTAATTTAAAGCTGGCTGCTCGTCGAGCTGTAAGCTTCGTCCTGCTTGGTCTGACCCTTTGGCTGCTTAGCAAAATTGGTCATGGTGACCAGATAAGAGCGTAGACTGTGCTTTACAGGGTCTGCAGGTCATCCAGACATTTTAAACAATCATAGGAATGACTGCATTGGTGAGAAATTATGAATCCCGGATAATCTGATAGGTACGACAGGCCTGTAAGCTTCAAATGGCAAATTCTTTTTGAATGGAAGGTTCTGGATGTGTACACCCCTGCTCTTCACCTCTGCATTACAGTTTTGTGCCTGCCTTCTTGCGACATGGGAGCTCTCCCTGTTCCACGCCCCCCTTGCAGGAAACTGGCCTGACAGGTGCATTTGATATTGCCCCTGATATGCTAGAGGTGCGTGTGAATGCTGTGCTCAGCAGGTTCTGTGGTTCTCATGGACGCTTGCTCAAACGCCTGGAGGCCTCACAGAGGTCCTGTTGGGAAGTTGATGCATATGCATATGTTCGGTGAGCCAGACGGCTTGCTATATATTGCTTCTCTACGATCTGGGATGTGAATTTAATTGTTTCTGCATAAGTAGATTTGTGAATGCAAGAAGCGAAGGCCAGGGGCACTTCATTGCCTGCATCCATGTTGTTCTCTTGCTTGCAAAGCAGCAGCGATCACACAAGCCTGTACCAGCTGTTTCCATGTGTGTTTACCCCACCTAAAGGCTGCTTGCTTCCTCTTTGGTTGTGTAATGGAGAGGACGAGGCTGGTCACCGTGCAGTTACATTGTGGTTGCGAACACAGGGTAGGACAATGCTGAACTTGGATACCGAGGACTGGGGCGAGATCTTCATAGGTACGTGGAAAATGGGAAAACAGATCCATCCAAGAGGGCTCTTGCCACATCTTTGCGGGACACCTTTGTGCAGGGGGCCAAATTCAGCTTTGTGGCGTCTTTGCAAAGCAAAGCCAGAGTTCATGCAAGCTCAACAGCTGTTTTAAGCCAGTGATGTGTTGCCATCTGAAAAACACCTTCATGCACTCTTTGATGTTCTTTGATGCCAAGTGGTTTTAGACATGATGAAATTAAGCTGCCTGCAGATGGTCAGACTGACACAGTTATCACAAGCAATCATGATGGCATAAGATAGCTAGGCCTTCACATTCTCACGAAAGCTCCATAACAAATTGCTCACATGCAAGGCCTCGTGAATTTTTTTGGTTGCTCCTGCAGGCTGCGCTGGGGGAGGGGACAGCCAGCTGCAGCTCACCATGCCCATCGAGAATATTGGAGAGGGCATGGCCTCCAGCTCTTGCCAATTTTTGGTGCGTGCGCATGTCAATGCCATGTTGCAGGCGGTGTGCTTCTATGTCTACTCAAGCTGTCAGGAAAACAGGCTTGAAGATCTATTTCTCCATTAAAAAGACAGACATGGACGTGTGTTTCTGCCCTGCAGTTGCATCCAGGCTTGCTGGCGCTCTGTCATGGTTTCTCTTCGCTGTTGTCATAAAGTTGTGTGATCAAACATGTCGTATGCTCAAATTATAACCCTTGGCCGCAAGGGCTGCAACCCTGTGTATTGTGCTCTTGAGTCTGTGCTCAAGAGGTGATGTTCAGACATTTAGTTGCAAGTTTTTAGTGGGAGAATATGCCTAGACATGTTATGATGAATGCAATGAGCAGTTGTCCTGCATGCCAAGTCGATCAGGGCACGGCCACAGCTGGAAAAGCAGTGCCCTCAGCTGCACACCGTTTGCGTTGCCGTGCGTGCAGGTGAATGTAGGGGGGCTATTGGGTGGCCACAGCGGCCTCATGATTGCAGAGGGAAGGGGCAACGCGCTCATCATTTTGGTCCGTGTCCTCAGGTATGCGCATGTGTACATGCAAAGATGTAATCTTGTCTGCACGATCTGTGTGTGCTTTGATTTTTGAGCTGATCCTCTTGCTGATGCAAATGCTAATTGTCAATGCACATGCCCTTTAATTTGAGCTTATCAGAACTGTGCTTTTGTCCACATTTGTAGCATACAACTGAGTGAGTGAAAGGGTGTGTGTCTCTCTCTACTTACAGAAATGGGTTGATGCTCCACAAGCAAGAATAACATGTGCCAGCGTTGGTTGTAGCATTTAAGGATATAAGTTAATGCCTTAAAAAGCCGTGCAATTTATCAGAGGGGTCAACTGACCTATATTGCCGGATTAGCTCTTTCTTGCGTTTCTTTTTCAAATTTAATCAAGCATGCATTTTTCCATAAAAATGTTACATTCACATTTATGAAACTTGGAGGACCCCAGATCACTCTCCTGGCCTCAGATTACCCAAGAAGGGCCCACAGCTCCACCCTGGGACCATTTTTGTTCCCCAAGTTATTTTTTTAACCCCCATGTGCTATGCTAACGTCCTGCATATTCAAAATAAGGTAAGAATGAGGTCAAAATTTGATCCTTTGCAGGGAAGTTCAGAGGGTTACAGGGTTTTTCAGGTCTGCCCGAAAGCCGCTTACTAATCTCTCGGGTCTACCCGACCTGCCTTTCAAAAACCTTGGGTTTGGGGTACTGAAAAAAAGCCAGGCCGGGGGCGTCAGCCCCCGGCCTGGTGTTCGTGTGTGAAATGTTAACATGAATGTATGCTTTTGATAATTGCCCACCCACCTTCAGAGAAAATTTCCAACCTGCTTGTTGTTCAACAGTTACAGAATTTTCATTTTTTTAATTTAAATTGATGATGCTAGATAAATGCATAAGGTTCCTTCATCCTCTTGTTTCAAAGTACAGCATTTACAGAATTATTCCACTTACACAATTCTTCCTCTAGCTTCAAAATTCAGGACTAAATTTCCAATTATTGGAAATTTTCACTCAATTTCAATTTTAAAGTGATGATGCTGAACAAGTACATAAGATTCCTAGGCCGGAGCTCTACAATGGAGTTGCGTCGAATTTGTTACATTTGCCCAAAAGGAAACTGGAAGCTATGATGGCAAAGTCCGAGTCAATACAAAGAAAAAGATGTGTGTTACCTTTACAGATTGTCCAACTCAGCTGCTGCTGCATCCTCTTTGTCCACACCTGCATCCATCATGCTATCCCCCTCATTCTTCATGCTAACTCTGAATCAATCCATCCCATCATCTACTTCAACTTCCTCCTCGTCACCACTTATCCAATGCTCCCGCATAATCTTCTTTTTCCTCAATTCCATGTTCCCTTGACAAATCAAGATGAGGCTCCTCACCTTCATCAGTACCATCGCACAATGAGCCCAATTCAGTGTTACTGACTTTCATGCACAGAGCATGCAACTTCATATCCTCCCTTGAGCCAACGGGGACATCATAATGTATCCTAGCAGCAGCAGCAGCAGCAGCAGCAGCAGCAGCAGAATTCAAAGACTGCAGATCTTAATGTAAGCAATTTAATGCGCAACAAAGAATCCAATGACATGATATTAGACGGATAGCCAGTCTATTTTTCAGAATGCGATGCAAGCTGGAGCCGCGCTCCACAATTGCAATTTGCAAGGGAATCAAAGACATTATGCTAACCAAGAGAATCATGTTAGGCAACACAGCAGCATCAGGGCTACTCCGTAGCATGCCCCACACCGACACCGGATCAATTTTTATGTATGCATGGTTTGCTTCATCAACATGAACTCATGTCTGACGCTGGCCTCATCAAACACACACAACTTCTGCGAACCTTGTTCCTTGCTGCAGAACTTTCTTCTGGCACGTTTATGTAGGAACTGGAATAAAAATATGAAAGTGCCTCAACAATTGTTGCTCTCAAAACGCTCCTGAAACTTCTGCATAATGAAACTGGCTAGCTTTTTTTATCTTCTGCAAAACAAGTAAACTGCACGTCCTCGTTTTGAACTTCAATTGGGAACTTGGCACCCACCATCCATCTTTTCTCACTCTAGCACAGAACGCCTTAAAGCGAACCAAATGCACACTTT
Source organism: Dunaliella primolecta (assembly GCA_914767535.2). NCBI lineage: Eukaryota > Viridiplantae > Chlorophyta > Chlorophyceae > Chlamydomonadales > Dunaliellaceae > Dunaliella > Dunaliella primolecta. The sequence goes on from OU611752.1 coordinate 11,441,940, forward strand.
TTTAATCCTCTGAGGTAACAAACATCTGCTCAAGTTGCTGCACCGTTCTCCTGACATGAACATCAACTTCATGAGGCAAGACTTTGTCTGACTAAAATTGGATTTAAATTCAAGCGCATCCCTTGCTTCTTCAGGCCAGCAGTGGCCTGCATCCAGCAGAGTCTGTAGCAAGCCCCTGAACTCAGGGTCAGAGGCCTGCTCCATCAACTCAGTGGACCTTTCTGGGGGGGTGAATGCAGCTGGCTAAGAGGGGGGCTGAGCGTCTGGAGAGGGGGTGGGACCTGGCCCGCATGGGGCCTGGGATGCCCCTACATCAGATAAATTTTAAGGCCTTCAGGGCATGCAGTCTACCCCCATTGCATGCTCAGTGGTAAGGGCTGCCAGCAGCTCATGACTTACATAAGGTGAGCTGAGGCTGTGATGGCGGGGGGCCTCTGCCTTCCCTCCCTCTCCCTCTCCCCCTCCTTTCCTCCCTCTCCCCCTCCCTCCTCTCCCCCTCCCTTCCTTCCTCGAGGCATGGCTGTTGACCTAGCTATGTATTATTCACCCGAGGCGCTTTTAATAACCTTCGGGTCATACCCGACCGGGTACACTAAAAAATCCGGTTTGACCCGACCGGATTTGGCCTGCGCCTCCGGTCAACCATTGCGTCTTTTCACTCCATTTCTTTATGCGATGGTAATCTTTTGATACAAATAACTGGAAATTATTTCATTTGGTGCTTTAGGTGGTCCGAAATGCAGATTTGGTGGTGAAAAAGTAGGGTTCATGCCGCGGCTAATCAGAAATGCACTCAACTGAAAGTTTCAATACTGTAGTGCTGCAGAAAGCATGGAAAACAAGGAACTTATTAAGCCCAAGCTTTAAAAATGTCTGTTGCAGGTCAAATGTGCAATGAGCATGCAAAAACCATGCAATTCTAGGCCTCAGATAACCCCCTCTGGCAATGTATGCAGGATAGAGAAGTGTGCACTTTCTGTTCTTGCATGATCCCACTCGAGCTCGCATGAGCAAGCTTGGGCTGCCAAGTACGCACTTGTCCTGTTACTTGGCAGGAAATGTTGCACCGCGATGCATTGTATCCATGGGTGGACCACAATGCTTTGTATTCATGCATGCACCACAAATGAGCTACGAGTGCTCCAAAATCCTAAACATCACTGGAATTTGTATCCTCGTAGGCGCATTCAGGCAGCGTCTGCTGTGCGTGTGTGCTCCCTCTCCGGAGGTGATAAGCGCAATGCCCTGCCCAGGGAGGCACAAGCTGTGGTGGTAGTACCTAATGCTGACGTCCCAGCAGTGCAACAGGCCATTGCCCAAACGGTGGAGGAGCTGCAAGCGGAGTATGGGTTGCTGGAGAAGGTACACCTTTGCACGCGTATGCTTGCAAGGTCACGTGTGGGTTGTGCACTTGCAGCACTCACCTCGCTGGCATTTGCACAAAGTAAACAAGCATACACGAGTACAAGTGGATGCAAACCTCCACTCCCCATCCTTGCCCCCTATGCGTGCACACATACACATGCGCTGTACAAAAGGCCCAATCGTTTCGACCAAAGGAGTTCACTTGGATTGGACGTGTGCATCAGGCATTGAGTGTGCAGAGATGTAGAAAGGCATCCCAACCAGAAAGGCATGGCTATGTGCTCATGCCAGGTGGCATTTGGTGAAGCACTGTCACATGGGGCGTAGTGTGCATGGCTTCAGTTGCGCAGCCACCCTCACTCTGGCCATATTTCTCCACACACTTCTTCACTCCCTCCCTCTTCCTCCAGGACTTGTTTGTGCGCCTGGATGGCCCCACGACTTCAAGCCCCCTCCCTCCCAACACACAAGCCATGACAGCTGACGGACTGCAGCGCCTGTGTGCCCTGCTCACACTGTTGCCCCATGGCCCCCTCAAGTTCTCGCATGCAGTGCCAGGTGGGTGCCGGGGTTGAGGCTGAGTAAAAATGCATTGTAGGAGAGGCGCCAGGCCCTGCGTTGCTTGAAAGCATCGCATCTGTTGCAAGCCTTGCGCTGTAAGGGATGAACATGCAGGCTCTTGACAATAGAAAAGTGTTTTAACACACACGCACGCGCGCACACACGCGCATATGTGTGTGTTCGAGCACACAAGCGCATGTCGGCTTGCCTTGCAGGCCTCGTGGAGACCTCCAACAACTTGGCCTCCGTAACGCACTCCACTCCAGCAGAAGGGGGATCACCCATCTACCAGGTGGGCACATGCATTTGTGTGTGCCTTGCTGCAATAATACCCAACCATTTTTTTGCAACTCGAATACCTAGAGGACCTGTTGGAGCAGGAGCATAATCTCTATTAGCAAGCCTCACCCTTCTATCTGATCTATTTAAAGTAAAATGCAATGTTCAGAAAATGTTGTAAAGATTTTCCTGTGAGTGTTTACCATTTTTATTCGAGGTCCATCGTTTTATCCCAGGAACGAACACTCCTCCTTTCACAAGAGATATTTTACACGTGGAGAGCGCACACGGGTGCGCACGCGCGCACACACATACACACACAGGTGGTGTGCAGCACGCGCAGCAGTGTAATGAGCGCCTTGGAGCATGTGCGTGGCAACATTAGGGAGTGTGGCCGCCTCGTTGGGGCTGAGGTGGTGCAGGACCAGGCCTACCCAGGTTGGCAGCCAAACCCACATTCTGCAGTCCTGGAGGTGCGTGCGAGAGGGAATGAGGGACTTCTTTGTTTTGTAGGAGTCGATGGCTTGTTAAAAAGCGGGACAAGGGATAGCGGCTAATGTAAGTGCATTCTATGAATTTGGTAATATCCTGCATTTAGGCGTGATAGTGTGCACTGCACGAATTTACACTTCATGAATTTCATGTCAATTGCAAAGATCGGTAAGTAGACATGGAAGCAGGCCTTCAGTCAAGACATCTGACTGCTAGCCTGCTGTGCCAAATTTGTTAGATAAACATACTAGTGTCCAGTGGTCAGTATGAGGTTGTCAACTCCATTTTCATGCATCCAATCATTTTCCTACTGGGCAGCAAAACGTCACATTGCAATAAAGGTCAAATATCAACGAATGGCTCACATGCAGGTCACAAAGGACGTGTATGCAGCACAGACGAAGCACCAGGCAAAGGTAAGGCTGAAGAGGCCTGAGGATGAAGTGCAGGTGGATACGTTTTTTTGCCACTTGTCCTCTTGCAAAGAAACGTAGTGTGCATGGTCCAGCCTACTAGGATCTAGTCAGTCGATGTCCATCTTTGCACAGAGAATCGAAGAGAGGAGATTCAGTAAGAGTGCCCTGCGAGCACTGGCTTTTGATGGACAATCGGTATTTCTGAAAGAAACAAGTTGTGTAACACGATTTTCTGAAGTCTCTTACTTGAAGTAAGTTACTTCTGCCTGCGTAGTTTTTCTTTCCTCTCCATGATTGTCTGGCGGATGGGTTGAAAGCTTGCTATGCTTCAATGATGGTCTCTGATGGTTTTGGCTCAGCTCCAGCCTCTGCCTGCCCTTTGCAGGTTGGTGCCATCCATGCAGGGCTGGAGTGCGGCATTATTGGGGCAAAGTTCCCAGGTCTAGACTCTGTGTCATTTGGGCCCACCATCCGTGGTGCACACTCTCCCGACGAGTGCTGCCAGATCAGCACCGTCGAGCCGTTCTGGCAGCTTACCCTGGGAGTGCTGGAGCGGCTTGCTGACAAGAGACTGTAGTGACTTATGCATCTACTGTCTCCCACTTTGTGCATAGTTTTGTTTAACCTGCTTGCCGTTCCTGTGCTTTGCACTTTGGAAAAGTGTAATACAGTCCTCGTTCATCCGTTTTGTGTTAGCTTACAGTTATTCAAAGAAAAAAAGTACGCAGGCAGTGAAGACACTCCCCGCATCAATTAAGGAAAAGAGGATACCTAGGGCCGAGGCACCGTGTATCCCCTTCACCAAGAGAAACAAGAAAGAAGTCAATGGGGATCAGGAGGGTTACTAGCAGTAGCCCGTGCCTGATCTTGGCGATGAGAGTTGAGAGAAGTCTTCTCGAGAGTGCGTCTGGTGCTAACAAGTTTATAAGCGTACTGAACAGAATGAGCATGAAGCTTCAGAGCAAGCCTGACAGTTATTCATTAGTATCGGTATTGGAAGATTTCCGCAATGGCCTGGATTGAAAGGAGTGGTAGTCCGCTTGGCACACAATGGAGCGATGCATGCAGGCCCTAGGACAAGCGTCTGGAGCGGCTTGCTGACAAGAGAGCCTAAGTTTACAGATGATAGGACCTGAGAATACAGATTACTGAAGCACAGGGGTGCTGGAGCGGCTTGCAGACAAGAGAGCCTAATACTACAAAAAACAGGCTACTGGAGCAAAAGACGTGCAGTCAAAAGACCTGGTTGCTGGTCTGCAAAGTGTGCTGGAGCAATTTACAGGCAAGAGAGCCTGAGCTGCATGCTCTTCAAGGCATGCAGGGAAAGAGGATGTGCGCTTGTGCAGTCAGAAACAGGTACGCCTCTGGAATGTGTGCAGTGAAATCCATGGATGCAGGTGTGGATGAAGGTGAAACCGACAAGTTCCGAACACTACACAATTTGGAGGATCAACATCACAAGGGTTACAAGGGTTACAAGGGGGGTTGGCCTACAGCCTGAGAATCTGGCAGATCGGCTGCTGGTGAAACATTCTCATCCAGCATCAAAAATTGAAGCCAATTCTAACAAAAAATTTAAAAGTCTGTACAAGTCTTGATTTAGAAAAGCATGGACCTCAAAACCAGTCAAAATGTGAAAGCTCGCCAAAAAAGGAATAAAATCAGTGCTTGGAAGCTGGGCCAAAATACGTAATGGTTTAAAGAGATCAATTAACAGGTCCTTGTATTTTTTGCGCAGCTCACACAAAGCACTTGCAATATGCAATGCCTTAGATCAGGCCAGCCAAGTAGGTTTGAGTTCATGCCCCACTGCAACCAGATGATTCTGAGTATTCAGGACCTTTGTTTAGACCTATCTTAGCAACTCTGCATACTCAGTTTGTGCCGGGGGGTGCCCAGGGTGTGGGGCCAGAAATCAAGCAAAATCCCTGCCAAAATGGGGTCTCCAGGAAGTCGTCCCCCGGCTTGCCTGACCAGCAGCGATGGCTGGGTACTTTATCAGGAGCACATCCTGGGGGGTCCGGGGGGCTGGGGCGGAGGTCCAGAAAATCGCTCCCCGGACCTCGATTTTGGTAGGGAAAATGGCGAGTATAAACAGCTGTCCCCCGGACGGAGCTCTGGAAGCCCTCATAAGTACCACTAGCCCATATTCTTTAAGTGCAAAAACATGCGTCTATCAAGTGAGCACACGCTCAGGCAGGCTGACCAGAGCGGTATAATCTGGTCAAACGCCCAGCTGTCACTGCTCGCCAGGAGCCACTCCCTGCACACCTGGGCCCCCAAACTTGGCAGGAATACCTAGAAAGCATGCTGAACAAGTCCTCATACTCAGGTTGTGGCCAAAGGCAGTGCTTGCCTGTTTTCCCTGTTCGCACCACTTTTGCCTAGCAGGTGCGCACAGGTGACCATGCTCGAAGTGCTCCGGACCAAAATTTGCCCCCCCTTTTTTTTCACTCCGAAGGATCAGGCTTGACCTAAAACCTACCTGAGAGCCAAAATATGGGCAGAATTTGGGCCAGAGCAGGCGTTTTGGCACCCATTTTCCTGGAAATGGTCAAAAATGACCTGAAATGCCCAAGCTTGTAACCACTAGACGTGCTATGGAAAACGGTTATGCTTCTTGCAGCCAGGTTCTGGAGCCAGGTGTTTCCAATAACCCTCCAGATCCCCATTAGCCCTTTTCTTTGTAGCTTTGTGGTGGAGGAGACTCACGGATCTCCTGAGCCAATGTGTCTCCTTTTCCTTAATTGATGTAGGGAGAGTTTCCTCTGCCTATGTAGTTTTTCTTTTCTTTCTGCCCATGAATCAATCCTAGAGCCCCACCCTCACTTTTTTATGCAGAAGCACCACTTTAGGCACCCTCAACCACTCAGCATACTCAGTGTGCAGCGGGGCATTAACTCCTCATTTTCACACATAGCTTGGCTGAGCTGACCTTAGAAATAAAAAGAAAGAAAAAGAAAATAAGAAACTGTGTAGGCAGAGAAAGCTTTCGGAGGTGGACAACTCCCCCCCAAAAAACAGTTTTTGATATCTTATCACACCAGTTCCTCCCAACCTGGGACACTCCAGTTAGGAATAAAAATGTAGCCTGTTCAGGCACCAGGGCTTCACAGTCCCAGATTGGGGGGAACCTGTCTAATCAGCTGTGGTGTGAGCCCTACTTTTTGACCGTCCCATCTCCAATTCTTACCACCCACTTCACCAAATTGGGTCATTTTTGGTGATTGATGTCCTTGCACCAATCGAATATCATTGCAAAAAGAATGGAGTGAAAAGACCCAGTGGTTGGTGAGATACAGTATTCAGCAGAAAACCCAGCACAAGGGGTCACGGTGCCAAAAAGGTCGATGTTTTACTTCCTTCTTTCCTTCTTTTTAATATGCAGGATGTTAGTAATGTGTATGGAGGTCATACATACAAAATTTTGGGAGCAAAAAAAACGTCCCAGGTTGGAGTTGTGGGCCCTTTTTCGGTTATCTAATGCCTGAAGAGTGATCTGGAGTCCTCCGCTACTCATCAATTTTTGGTGAATATGCTGTTTTATGAAGTACTACTTCGTATTAGTAATAATGTTTGCCATGGTCAATTTTGAGAAAGAAAACCGGAAAAGAGCATATCCAGCGATATAGGGGAGTTGTCCACCTCCGGAAAACTCTCCCTGCCAGGATGCAGTGCATCAATTAAGGAAAAGGAAACACATCGGCTCAAAAGAGCCGTGAATCCCCTTTACCAAGAAGTTTTAGCTTATTTTGAGAATAAAGAGTGCTAATGGGGATCTGGAGGGTTGGTGGAAGCACCCGGCTCCAGAACCAGGCTGTGAGAAGTATTATTGTTTTCGATAGCATGCCTAGTGGTGACTAACTTATTCAAGTTGGCATACATAACAGAATGGGCATGAAGTTTGTGAGCAAGTTTAATGGTACGTTGGTGGTCAAGTATCAGTTGTTTGTAATGGTTCAGGATACGCTCAGTGTAACGGGTCCCACCAACACCCAGAAGGATGGCAGAGGGGGTTATCTGAGGCCCCAAACCGGATGTTCTTTGCATGCTTTTGTGTGTGTGTCCCACGGGCCGTTACTGGGCATTTTGAAACTTAGCTTCCTCTGATAGCACTGGAGTATGTTTTTTGCCCAATCACGGGACACGTACCTAATCAAACGTGGCGTGAACCCTAGTTTTCACCACCAAAACACCATATCTGACCACCCACTGCACCAAATTAAGGTATTTTTTTAGTGATTTGGGGTCCTTGTACCAAAAACATTATCGCAAAAAAAAATTGAAGTGAAAAGACCCAGTAGTTTATTCCAAAAAGCTGGATTTCAGCCTGCGACTACCTCGACTGCTGCACGCACTGATATTGAATGTGCTTGCTGCCAAATTTGCAACTACCATGAAGGTTATGAATCTACTAACTCTCAACCACCCTACCCTGATATGTATATCTGTGATGTCTGCCATCGTACGTACCACTGGAAATGCATGAAAGATCTTGGATGCTTCACTGATGGGCAAAGACAAGAGATTGATGCAGCTGACACATGGGCTTGTCCTGCCTGCGCAGGCCTAAACGATGCACAGAAATTTGACAGAGAACGTCAATCTAAAGAAGAACTCATAAAGGTCACTTGGACACCCTCCTGGGAGCCTGAGGAATTTAAAGAGATCTGGCCTGAATTCCAACAGTGTTTGCTTGAATTTGAAACCAGACAGAGCGAACCCGACCTTTCCCGAACCACAGCAGACTCTGCTCTTTCCAACCTTGAGAGGCAAGGCTTTGAAAAAATTGATACGACTAATACTTGGAAGCAAAAGCTTGACACAATACTGCGCAATAAAGTTACCTTTGACATACACCCCACCAACCCACAAGTAGACATAAAACCCACTGGTTGCAGCGAATTCTGGCTGCATGACATTGACCTTGTCAAGTACACAGTTAAACAAAACCCTGATCAAACATCACAAGACACTGAATCACAAAGCCCCCACCCTAGTGCTCCACCTCCCCTTATCCTCCCAGAAATTTACAAATCATACATGGCCTGCATTTATAACACACAAGGTAAATGTGTTGGGATGATAACCCCTAGCCGATTTCAAATCCTTTACAAGGCTTTCTATAGGACCAAGCTTGCGGGCTTGCACGAAGCCATAACACCTGCTCCCATTAGCTTTGCATCTGAGCTGCAAGGGCTCCTTGCTCGCAAGACTTTGCTAGAAAACAAGTACACTAGCAAAAAGATTAAAGACTCCTTTTCTCGGGCCCTGCCAACCCACATCCATACTGCCCTCCAGCGTTGGGCCCTGGTAACTCAAGACAAAATGGCCTCCCCGCTAGACCATGACCCACAATACCAGAATTACTGGAGCGCTGACCTCCGAGACACTCTTTTTGGTGCCCATCATAACTCCTTCTCCTCCAGATTTTCAGGCTTCTCTGTCTGCCATCCCATTTACGCCGAGGATGCCATGACTCAGGCCTTGCGTCATGCTATCTACTCAGCCATTCTCAACACAGAGGCCACTGCTACTTTCATGTTCCTCCCTGTCTGGGGAATACAAATGATAACTAACCCCTACTCCAAACTCATTTCTGCATTCCCCCACCTCTGCTATGAACTTGGTACCATCCCGCGCACCAACCTTACTTACGAGGCTCCCCAATCATGCCCCAACCAAGAAATACCTCTTCCTCAGCACACCTGGGATATACAAATTATTGCGGTTTGGAACACTGCTGCAAGGGTCCATCTAAACAACCATAACTCAGCTTGGCTACGTAGCCTGGCTAGTGATATAGATAAATATACAAAAGCCAATTGGAAACTGCTCAGTGTCAGCAGCCATGCCATCCTCAATTCCATGCACGCTGTCATGCCTGGATTCGAGAATTGTAAGCGCCTCCCTTCTGACAAACAGCAAGTTTCCAGAATTTCAAACAGCCCGCTCATAAACAATTATGAGGTAGTCTCTGTGCCTAGCCAATCCAATCCTACCCTTGCTCTCAAAGTCCCAGACTGGAGGACATGGGCGTACACTGATGGTAGCTGTCATATCCAAAACGGCAAACAAGAAATAGGAGCAGGGGTCTACTACCCTCTCAGTGACAGCAGAAGTTTTCTCGAGCCCAACGGTGCTGGAATCACCAACACCATATGTCGAGCTGAATTAGCAGCAATTGCTGCTGCCATCACGCACTCTTATTCACACATTGCCTCAGACAGTCTCACCTCTCTCCATCAAATACGTAAACAACTGATTTACCCTGAGAAGCACAAACAACACATTCAAGGGGATATCCTCAAAACCATTTCTACTCTTATTAGCAACTCACAAACCAATATTTGTGTATACAAAGTAAAATCTCATGCTGGTATTGCCGGTAATGAATGTGCAGATGCTATAGCAAATTATCAGGCTAAACAAGCCAATAATAGCATGGCTGATACTGGGATCCCCAGCGCAGGTCCCGGCGGGAACCCGTTTTCTCATTTATTCTGGTTAGCCAAGGAGGAAAAAAGAGAACATGCTGAGGGCACATCCACAGACCCCCCACCTACTCCCAAGCTCACCTACCTCCCCAATCTTCAAAATGCTCTCAAGTCTCACATGCACACAAAACACAGACTTGGATATGCTAACTCCAACACAGGTTACTACTCTTACTATCAGAGCCTTTTACCTCACGTTGACAAGAACATTAGCAATGCCTTCAGGAACATGTCTGGAATATCCTTTCCTGTGAAGCGCACCATCCTTCAATACCGCACAGGCACTCTCTATAATCAGAAACACGCGGTACTTTTCAAAAGGTCCACTGACCCTTCATGCCCCCTCCCAGGCTGTCACCAATTAGACAGTGCACTCCACATGCTCTCTGGCTGCCAAAATCATATCATCTCCTGCATGAAAACTGAACGCCACAATATTGCAGGAAGGATGATAACCAAAGCTCTTAGCAAAAGCCCTTGGGGGGCAGGATTGGTTAACACGGACATAGGAAAAGATGATAGGTTGGCGCAGCACAACCTCCAAATTCCTGCACATGCATCCAATAGAATTATCCCCCCTTACCTCTTTCCACGTAATTTTCCCAAGAGATCTAGACTCAAATCTAGCCGTCCAGATGCTATACTGATTACTCCTTACCAAGCCAAACCCACTTCTTCTTCTCCTTCTTCCTCCTGTTCACACTATGCGTTACGCAGCAGACACCCAACACAGAGGATCAATGGCTCTAACCGCGTGCGACAACCCCACAAATTAAATGTCAACCAGCGCCATGTACACTTAATTGAAATCAAGTACTGTGAAGATACAAGGCCTGGACAACAGTTGGAGGCGGCACAGCGGCAGCACGCAGACCTCTGCAGACTTATTTCTGCTAAAGCTGTTACCCTGCACACCATCCTTCTGGGTGTTGGTGGGACCTGCTATAGGGAGCATACCCTGAACCAGTTGAAACAACTGGGACTTGACCAACAACGTGCCTTGAAACTTGCTCGCAGCCTGCATGCCCATTCTGTTAAATATGCTCATAAACTGGTTACCACTAGGCGTGCAATTGAGAACAAAAGCAATTCTCACAGCCAGGTTCTGGAGCCAAGTGCTTCCAGTAACCCTCCTGACCCCCATTAAACCTTTTTGTTTTACAACTTTGTGGTGGAGGGGACTCACGGCTCTCTGGAGCCAATGTGTCTCCTTTTCCTTAATTGATGTAGGGAGAGTCTTCTCTGCCTACGTAGTTTTTCTTTTCTTTTCAGTAGTTGGTGTTATGTGGCGATTTCAGCCAAAAAGCACTGAATTATGGTTTATGCGCCCCATTGAGCATTAGCCCGGTCTATCTAAGCACTAAGGCGACTTGCACAATTCTGAGCATATCCTCTGGTAGCTTGTAAAGTCAGGTACAACTAAGAGCAAAAATTGTCCCAATCAGATGAAGTGGCTGTGAGTGGGCGCACATTAAATCAGAAAAGGAGCATATTTGGGGATTTGCTCAGATAGCCCCCTCTGGAAGGATGGTATGTAAAGTGACAGATTTTCCACTTGTTTTCTTGCATATATCTGCATGCTGCCGCTGTGCCGTCTGCAACTGTTGCTCAGGCCTAGTATCTTCACAATATCTAGTCTCTAGCAAGTGTAAGTGTCGCTGGTTCACACTCAGTTGATGGGGTTGTTTGATGTGGGTAGTTGTGTTGGACCTGTGTGGGGTGCTGTGCCTGCTGCGTAACACATGGTGTGAAGAGGAGGAGGAGGAGGAGAAGGAAGAAGAAGAAGGAGTGGGTTTGGCATTATAAGGAGTACTCAGTGTAGCATCAGGATGACTAGATGTGAGTCTAAATCTCCTATGAACAATACGTGGAAAGAAGTAAGGAAGTTTAATTCTGTTTGATGCATGTACAGGGATTTGGCGGTTATGTTGTGCCAATCAGTCATCACTTCCTATGTCTGTATTAACCAAGTCTGTTCCCCAAGGGCTTTTGATAAGGGGGTTATAAGGGATTGCAAGGAAAAAAGGCCTCATTCAAGACGTTTGACTGCTAGCCTGTTCATATATGCACATCACATCATGAAGGAAAAGAAGGGAATTTTGTTGTTTTCCTGGTTTAGAAAAATATTCAAATCCTGGGAATTCATTTGGCGAATTGAGTAATGGAGTGTCCAGTCATGGCAGAGGGCACACACGCGTAGTATGGATGAGAGAGCGGAGATGCACAAGCAAGCAGAAGTCCCACCACACGAAACACCTTCAGCAAACTCTGTTTACGAACACCACGCATGGACACCAGCCAACAAGAGCTACCAGAACAAGGGCTTTTGCTAAGATCTTTGATGATCATTCTTCCAGCAACATTGTGGCGTTCAGTTTCCATGCTGGAGATGATATGATTTTGGCAGCCTGAAAGCATGTGGAGTGCGCTGTCTGATTGATGACAGCCTGGGAGAGGGCATAATAGGTTAGTGGACCTCCTGGAGCGAACCGCATGTGTTTGGCTATAGAGGGTGCCTGTGCGATATTGAAAGATGGTGCGCTTCATAGGTGAGAATATACAAGGCATGTTTCGAAAGGCATTGCTGATAACCTTCTCAACATGAGGTACTACCGTAGTGTGTGTGTGTTAGTAATTGGCTCTGATAGTAGGAGTAGTAGCCTGCTTTGGAGTTGGCATATCCGAGTCTGTGTTTTGTATGCACGTGAGGCTTGAGAGCATTTGGAAGATTGGGGAGGTAGGTGATTTTAGGACTGGGTGCAGGAGCTGTGGATGTGCCGACAGTACGTTCGCTTTTTCCCTCCTTGGCTATCCAAAATGCGGGGCCTGCGCCTGGGATCCCAGTATCAGCCACGCTATTCTCGGCTTGTTTTAGGTGATTAGGCCAACCCTCCAGATCCTCATTAGATGTCTTTCTGGCTTTCTCCTAGGCTAGCTCTGTTTAGTTTAGATTTGAGGGCCCTTTGGCGAGACCCTTTCTAGCTCGCTAATCAGGGAACCTTTCTTCAATGCATGCGGCCTCTCGGCTGGCGTAGACTTTTCTTTTTCTTTTTCTTTTCTTGGCTTGGTTTGCCTGTGTTTTGGAATAGCATCTGCATTGAATGCCAGCATGTGATCTTACTTTGTAAAAACAAATATTGGTTTTTGAGTTGCTAATGAGAGTGGATATGATTTTAAGCACGTCCCCTTGAACGTGCTGTTTATGCTTCTCAGGGTAAATTAGTTGTTTAGATATTTGGTGAAGAGAGGTGAGACTCTCTGAAGCAATGTGTGAATAAGATTGCGTGATGGCAGCAGCTTTTGCTGCTAATTCAGCTCGACAAATGGTGTTGGTAATTCCAGCACTGTTGGGTGGGTCAACAAAATCCTTGCTGTCAGTGAGAGGGCACCTGCTCCTGCTCCAATTTCTTGTTTGCCATTCTGGATATCCCTGTCCTTTATGCATGGGGCCTTTTGGCTGGTAGAAAAGAAAAGAAAGACTACGCTTGCCAAGTCCGGCCGGCACAGACCTTTTTTCTTTTCTTTAAGGTGTGGATACTGGCATGTGTATGTCACATACAGTAAGTGTGTGTGTGTGTGTGTCCGCCAAAGAGTATAATTGTATAGTGAACTTCAAGCAAGAGACATTAAGATACCAAAATAGGCTTGGTCAACTTTGAGGATGCATCAGCGCATGCAAGCCTTAGGACAAGCCGTAAAGCCGTGGTGGAAAGAGAAGGAAAGAGACAAGACAAGAAAAGGAGAGTCTATGCAAGCCAAACTGCCGCATGCATCAAGGAAAAGTTCCCTGACCAGCAAGCTAGCAAGGATCTCACCAAAGGGCCCTCAAACCTAAGCTGGACACAGCTAGCCTATGAGAACTCCAGAAACAGATCCAATGGGGATCTGGAGGGTTGTGGGCCATGCTCCTGGACGTCCAAACTCTTTTTCTCCCGCTCTCCACCGCCCCGCGCCCCCCCCCCCCCCCCGAAGCCCCTTGAAAATGAAGAGCATGTGTGGTGTCAAAGAAAAAAAGAAAAAGCTACGTAGGCAGAGAAATCCCTCCCTACATCAATTAAGGAAAGAGAGACACATTGGCTCAAAGAGCCGTGAGTCTCCCTCACCAGAAGATGAGAGGAGAATTAATGTGGATCGGGTGGGCTTTTGACAGGAAGCTGCTCCAGGGCACCAGGGTTATGATAAGTGCTTCTTCTTGTCAACTATGCAACATCCAAATGAAAAAGAAGGGAATAACGAAGGCCAGGTCCAGCAACCTCAATGCAAGAGGGAAGGGGACTCATGGCCTTTCAAGCCAAGGCATCCCATTTCCTTAACTGGCTAGCAGTCAGGCGTCTTGAGAGAAAGATCATCTTAGCTGCTTTTCCCTTAAATGATTCAGGAGTGTTCTCAGTACCTGCACAGTTTTCCCATCTTCTCTTTTCCCAAGGTGTCTTAATTTTCTGTTTCCCTTACTAATTTGATGTTGCCCTACAGTATGCCCAAACATTCCCATGGCTTTGAAGGGAGCACTTGAAAATATAATATAGACACGGGCAAGCCAATCATGGCACGTTTATGTTGAATTTATGTCAGGGTTCGCCCAGGTGGCTTAACCAAAGATTTTGATAAAAGGCATATCTTATATTCTTCTTTCACGTCTTACAGCAGTCTCACAGCCATAAAAAAATTTGATGCAGAGTTATGGGGCAAGAACTGACTTGCAGACTTTCATGCATACACGTCCTCCTTGGTAGTCACAACTCACTTGCAAATCCACAAACTGCCAACCCAACTGCACATTGCTGTTGAGCATCTTGTATCCTCACTATCCTGGATCAATTTGCTGCACCTTTGCCTTCACAACCCCTTTCACCCAACCCTTGCAAGCATGGCAATGACTTGTAGTCAGCCATACCCCCCCCCCTTTCATGCAATTGTTTTTACCAAAGTGGGCCAGTTGACAGGGATTAAGCTAAGAAACCTGAAGATATATACTGTGGAGAAAGTATATCACAGTGCAAAAATAACGTATTTTGCCCTGCGCGGTGACTGCATGATCGTAAAATACATATTTATTTTGACGGTGCGTGGCAGTGCGTGGTCAAAAAATTTAATGTTTTAGAGACAGCTTGGATAATGAGTGGTCAGGAGCGCCCCACCCGACCTCGACTTGCTTCTCTCTCCCCTGAAAAAGACCTCTCCTTGGACAGCCTTCCCCATGATAACCAAAGCAGAGGTGCAGAAGTACAGGTGTCCTTTGGGGGATATCTTGACATGCAAGGTCAGCACATGCAAGGCCAGCAAATGCTAGGGCAGCACAGTAACAGCAGCAGTGGTGGCACCAGGAGCAAGAGCACTACAGTGGCAGCAGTGGAAAGGAGCATCAGGGTCAGCAGCCAAAGACAGAACAAATGAGTAGTCCGGGGACAGCATAGGACAAGTAAACCCTACATGTCAGTGTTCTTGATTGCCTCCTCAAACTACAGCATCTTGAATCTTTTCAAGACATTCATTGCATCTCAAAAGCTCTGTGCTAATTGGGGTAATAAGCCTTGCGTGGTTGATGCGCAGTTGTGTAAAATATTTGTTGCAGGGGTGCGTGGTTGGTGCGTGGTTGCATCAAATATTTATTTTTTTAGGGGTGCGTGATGAGTACATTTCTTTACGGTATAATATATGTAGATAGAGAGTTCTGTAAAAGTTGCAAGGGGAGCTTCCAAAAATGTCAAAACCCCCTCGAACCAATCCCCAAGCCTCTGCCTCCTTCCTTTGGACTCTTGTACATACAGGGTTGTACACAGACAGTTGACGTTTTGCTGTACTGTTTTACGGTTTTTTTTAGCGCCTTTTCAAACTCTAGACTGTCTAAACGGTGAGGGATGGTTCGGGAGTCGGTACGGTCCGGCAATCTGTTGCTAACACAAAAATTTTATCAGGAGTGTCTGAACCTTATCGGATCAACACAATATTAACAAAATCCAAAACCTGCAGAACTGCACTCCACTTCCGTGTGCTCACTCCCCTGGTGCTGCTGCTGCTCCTCCTCAACCGAGCAGACCATGTCCAGGCAGCATACTTCTCTTCCTGCTCATCCGTGGCCAGCTGGCTGCTGCTGGGGTTGTGCCTGTTCCGCCCCATCCTCCTCAATGTCCGCAGGCCCTCCTGCACTGCTGCAGTTGCTGGCCTTGCTCTCCTGCTTCTTCTCATACTGCTCCCACACCCAGGCATTCTTCTCGCCCTTGGCCTTATTCTGGGGAGGCCAACCCACGTGGAGACCTGTTGGGGGTTGCTATCAAGCTCCTTGGCCCATGGGGTAGGCATGCTAGTACCTCCCAAGGCAAACCTTTCTTGCTTCCTGGTCTTGCCACTTCCTCCTTGCCAAACGCATTTTGCACTATAAATTAATGTATGGAACCAAGTTCAGATGTTTGCTTGCAGACACCGAGATGGCCATGACTGCATGCAAGCAATGTGTGGCTTTGCAGAGCCAGTCGGCGGAGCTGTCTGGTTGATTTGCTACCGCCATTCTCCTGGAAGAACTCTACAATTGTTTGGCTTGAACCAAACCAAACCGTCCATCGAACTGTTAAGACGGTCAGAATTCATAAATACGCCATTTGTAGACAGCCCTGGAGACAACTATAACTCAAATTCAACAATGACACACACGTAGATATGTGTTTAATATATATAGATATGTTGAGACATATAACGTATAACGATAGCTTTTGAGTTCGAATTCCAAACATAAGTCTTACACAGATTGACTCGCGCCGTCCAAAAGCTATGCTTTCTGAAGCCTTCTGCAAATAGAAAACAATCAACATTTACCAGTGAATGTCCCCCTATATATTTTTCTTGCCCCCTTTAACATCATCCCCAGCCAAAGAACTTCCACTATGGCTGGCACCTTCCTTCCCAGCCTGATCAGCCCTCCTTTGCCTTGCCTTGAACTTCAGCTCCTTCCGCTTGGCTTCCACAAGCAGCTGGACACATGATATAAGGTAATTTACCTGCATAAAAAGGGACATGTCTGTCCATTGAGTCTCTTGCAAACAGAGAAAGAGTCTCGTTGTGAGATGCACTACTGCCTTTACTACTGACACATAAGAAACAGAGAATCCCTCTGAAATGTAAGTCTTAGCCGCTACCCATATCTTGAGCATCGTGGTGCTATGGATCAATCAGCCGCAGAACTTCTCTAAGAACAAGCAAATAGCAATGACATGATAAAATCCAGAAGTATTAATACCAAGCTATTGCTGTGCGGGCTCATGTAACCAATATGGAAAACAATGCAAACTGCCTCTGATTAGATCATTTAGGGCCACAAGATTTTCCATTATTATAAGACAAGGTTGCCTGGAGGTAATGAAAAGATGCATCGTGGCGGTCATGGGCTTTTCTACCCTCATATATGAGTTTTGTCCAGTAGCAAAGACTTTGCTTGCAGGCAAAGAAGGAGAAACGATTGATGCTTGATGAGTAACACAGTTGCAACAAGGTACCGTAGCGACACTAATTGTTTACGACACTGAAATATTACGAGGTCCCAAAATAATTCCAATAATTA
>OU611752.1:11464101-11499101 GCA_914767535.2 Dunaliella primolecta
GACAGTTAAGCACATGCAAAAAACAGCAAGTTTGTGTGGAGAAACACCCACGTAGGCATTTGGCACATCAGTGTTTGCATGCCCTTGCGCACAACACCTGTGTTATTCATGGACAGGAACAACACGCCTGTGAAAAGTGGCAAAACTGGCAACAAGACACCCAAGAAAGGCACTCCACAGAACGGTGGGGAGGAAGGGCGTGCAGTGCGCGTGAAGAGGCGCGCCAAGCGAGGCGCGGTGAGGAGTTTGGAGGGTTGTCGGCCAGCACGCAATGCGTGCTGTGCGTTGTTGTATGTCATGGACTCAAGCTTGGATAGAGCCTGTGTTTCAGCGCCACTTGCTTCTCTGAATGAGTTGGGGCAGTGCTGTTGCTCAAAGGTCAGCTTTTTTCTGCACAAGTGCATGTATGCGCAGCTGCGCCCTTGCCAGTATTGAAATGGCAACTGTGATGAAGACAACTTTTGATTTGATACAAGCACATGGCATGCTGGTGTGGAACAGCGTTGGCATGCAACGGCAGCGCATCAAGATTAGTTACCTTCCGAGCTTGATATGCTTGTTGAAACCTCCTGCGGGGACCTTGTTTGGGACTAGCCCCTCCATCTGCTCAATGCTGCATGGAATTTGCGTCTTGGCATTTGTGCTCATAATTGCAGTGCTCCTTTCTTGTCCACAGAAAGCCCTAAAGGAGATCCGTGTCTTCCAAAAAACCGTGGATCTCCTTATTCCCAAGCGCCCGTTCTACCGCCTTGTTAAGGAAATCATGCAAAGTGTTGGTCCGCCAGGGTCTGGTACGTGTAGGATGGTAGGGAAGCTGGTTGAGGATGTGATGAGGACAGCTGCCAGCAGATGCTCCATTTGATCCTCCTGCTCCTTATGTTTTCTGCGTAAGAAAGGAAAGGGACAGGTTCTGCGGCATGCCTGCCTTTGGGATCACATGCCTTTTCCTCCTTTTTAAAGCTAGGCATCATCCACATGGTCTTACCTTGCACTTGTTTCCTTTCCGTCACTGCTATCCTCAGATGTGCACAAGATTCGGCCAGTAGCCTTGGAGGCGCTGCAGGAGGCTTCCGAGGCCTTCCTGGTGAGTTGCTGCTGTAAAGAACCTACACTAATTGACACGGGCCCGTTGGAGCCCCTAACACACAGAACTGCACAACTTGAAAAAGATGTGCTTCCAAGCACAAGATTTCAATGCAGGAAAAAGGGTTGAGTTGGGGGAGTCTTTTAAGCCCCAAAAGAACCTGGTTCCTGAAAAGCGTGAATAGCACCCCGTTTCCAGCATGCTATTAAACCAGGTGTCTATGAAGCTTTCAAGGCTATGATGGCTTCATGAGTACTTATCGACTGTCCCTAGAAGAGGCCCCTAAAAAAGAATTTGCCAAGTTGGCAAATTGCAAGCCCTATCGGTTTCTTTGCTGAGTTTCAGCCTGGACCGTGCTTGTAAAATGACTGGATGCTGCCCTTGCTGTGGGTTGAGGTTGCTAAGCTGCCCACCTGAAAGAGCTATTTTGGCTGAAGCCAATGAAACTAAGCAGACAAGCACCAATTTCTAGCCCAAGGATATCATATGAAAGTAATATGCTGCTGAGGCCTCCAAAAATTTATACTGCGATGGCCTTGCGCTGTTGACTTAAATGTTTCTGCAGCATTATGACAGACGAATTCAAAAAAATTACCGTACAGAAAAAATATCATCCCGCAAAAATAATGTTTTTGAGGGGTGCGGGATGACTGCGGGACGACCTAAAAATAATTATTTTTGAGGCTGCGGGAAAGTGAGGGAAAGTGAAAATTAATTATTTTTGAGTTTTAGAGGGTATGAGCAGGCAGATTGCCCCTGCGGGAACATGCGGGGAACAATAAAACAAATATTGAGAGGGGTGCGGGATTAAGGCGGGAAACAAAAAATAAATATTTTTTCCAGGGGTGCGGAATGATTACATTTCTGTACGGTAGATGAGTTTTCTAAAATCAGGTCAGCCATGCATGTTAGATTTCTTACCCCACTGAAACCAGCCAATTATGAGTACCGTAGAAAAATTTACTCATCACACCCCCCCCAAGTAGATATTTTATGCAGTCACACATCAACCATGCACCCCTGCAACAAATATTTTATGCAATAGCGCGTCTACCACGCAGGGGCTTTTGTCCCAATTGGCACATAGGGCTTTTTTGAATGCAATGAACGTCCCAAAACAAATTCAGGACGATGCAGTTCGAGGCAATCAATAACTGAGCACTCTGACAGGCATGGAGGTATTCACTTGTCCTCCCTATGCTGTCCCCCTTCCATACTCATTTGTTGTGTTATGGCTGCTCGGGAACCCTGCTGACCCTCTCCACTGCTGCCACTTTAGTGGCCTTCTTCCTCTCATGCTGCTGCTGCTGCTGCTGCTGCTTTGAATGCTGGCCTTGCATATCAGCGGGACTTTCCTTTGCTACTGCCCCTACAGATGGGGTTCCATGGGGAAGGCTGTCCAAGGAGAGGGTTTTTCCAGGGGAAAGAGGCAAGACAAGGCCGGGCATGACGCTCCTGACCACTATTATTCTTTGAGCTGTCTTTAAAACGTTAAATTTCGAAATCATGCACCATCGCGCACTGTCAAAACAAATATTGATTATACAATCACGCAGTCAACGCGCAGGGCTAATAAACGTTATTATTGCGCGGTGATATGTTTCCTCTACAGTGTCCAGGATCTTTACCTGGACCTATCTGAGCTGCCTTGCACACTCAGTTTGCGCTAGAAGGTGCCCAGGGTGTGGGGCCAGAAAGCAGGCAAAATCCTTGCCAAATGGGGTCCTCAAGAAGGCGCCCCCTGGCTTGCCTGACCAGCAGCGATGGTTGGGTACTTCACCAGGAGCAAATTCTGGGGGTTCGGGGGGCGGGGGCGGGGGTCCAGAAAATCACCTAATTTTGGCGGGAAATAACTAGAACCTATGCGAGAGGCACAGGGTGCAAGGATTGGGGAGCCGACTTTGCAACCAATTAAATATTTTTTATCCTTTAAACCTTTTAAGTTTTCTTTACTGAAGTGAGGTCAACCCAGATGATTGGAGCATGCAGTAGCAGTTCAGTCCATAACAGGTCCCAGGGACGCGCACACCCACGCCTGGGCCCCCAAACTTGGCAGGAAAGAAAAGGACTTGGCAGGAAAGGGTTACATAGCTGTACCTGCCTGCGGGGCAGCTTAGCTGAAGCAAAAAAGTGCCTGTAACCAGCTGTAACCAACTTGGCTGGGCTTACTTGAGTAACATACTAAACAAGACCTCATGCTGCGCTTGCCTGATTTCCAGTTTTTGCACCAGTTCTGCGTGGCAGATGCGCTCATGATCCAAGTGCTTTGAAACCACCACCACCCTCTTTTCACTCCGATGGATCAGGTTTGACCCAAAACCTACCTGGACTCCAAAATATGGGGCAGATTTGGGTCAAAGCATGTGTTTTGGCACCCATTTGACAGGAAATGGCCACATAACCGCCATATGTACCATTCCTTACTTTTTTAAACTCAGTTTGCTTGATTTGTTGCAGGGCAAGAACTCCTCAGTTTTTGCCGTAGCATGGCTGCGCTAATCTAACACAAATTGGTGTACCAAGCTCTTATCTGTAAATCATGGTTTCCGCTGCCTAGTAGACCTATTCTCCCTTGGCAGTACCAAATGTTTAACGCATTTTTTGCGATCGGCATTCTTCTACACAAATCGCAATGCACCACCACGGCCTTGCGAAAATTGGGCTCCGGATTAAGTGTGGTTAAGATTTGCCATGTGCAGGTGGGCCGCCTTGAGGATGCAAATGCTTCCGCCATCCACGCCAAGCGCGTCACCATAATGCTAAAGGACTTGCAGCTTGCACAGCGGCTGAGCACTGGACGCGCTTAAAATCAGGCAAGCATTCTTGTAGGCTGCAATCAATTGCATTCTTCATCTTTGCGCGCATGGCTACATCTATGCCAAATCCTGTTCGTGGCACATTAGAAAAAAAAGAACATCAAGGCAGCGCCTCAACACCTCCTCATGGGCACATTAATACCAACTATTGTGAGCTCTCCACACGACATGGCAGACTGGAGCAGGGGTCTGGTAGAGGAGGTAAGAAGATCAGCAATTTGGACTTCCGCTGAAACCATATGCCCGTGTACTTTTGCAGGCCCTCATGGCATCTTCAGCCAAGTGAGAATTCGCAGCAGTGTGATTCCCTTAAGTAATGGGAGCATCCTGGCGGGCTTCTCGGAGTCCTTTAAACCGTGTACAAATATTCTCCAACAATGTGTTTTGCAGCCAGTAGTGGGCATCAATGATTTTCTTTTCTCCTTGCATTTACCATTTATCCTACATTTTCCTATTCTTGCAATAAATAAAGTTCAGCATTTCAAGGCAAGAGGGGCAGTGAAGAATATGTGCAGGGGTCCTTAAGCAGCAATGACATATTTTGTGCTGTAATTCCAGTGTGTGATGCAAGACTACCTTGCAACTCCTTAGGAGCCTTGAGGCTTCTTTGCGCGGGATGATGTTCTTGTAAAAAAGATGTAAAGCTGTAAATACCTTTGAGCATGAGCCTGGAAATATGACGTCAATGAAGCTGTTCCATGAAATTGTGGCCCCCAATATATACCTGTCCAAGTTTTGAGAAGGAAATTGCAAGGCCTACAGTCCAGTATCATACATGGATGATCCAGGCTTACTAGTTGGATGCAATACATATTCACACCGTGTGACAGCAAAGAAGAAATGAACAAGTCGATAAAATATAAACAAAGTAAATGTCTCGGTTAAGGAATCACCTATTTTGGTTTTTCAAGCTAAGGTTTACAAGGATAAGGCCTTCAGTCCTCTCAAGCTAAAAATGGCCAAAGTGAGTGATGAAAAAACAGAAGTGCGCAGGCTGTGAGGAAAAGAGGAAAGGCTTACATAGCTGCACCTGCCTACAAGGACAGCTTAGTAGAAGCAAAAAGGTGGCTGTAACCAAACCTTAAATAGTGATGTTAACTGGAAGAGAGCATTTTCACTTCCAGCCTTCTAGGCAGAAATGGCAGTGAGAACTCTCTCTACGTCAATTGAGGGCTCCTCAGAGATATTGACCTCATTAATTTGCTCTGATACCAAGCCTGAACAACCTCTAATAGCTGCCCCAAATCAACACAACACTATTGAGAACCTACGCACGAAAAACCCTTGAAGGTACAGGTTACAGAGAAAAGAGGCCTCCGGTCAAAATGACTGACTGCTAGCCTGTTCATAAAAAAGACGAAGTTATGTAAGAAAGGATAAAGCTTGTTGTAGTTCTGGTTCATAAAGGATAAAAGGTTTAGATTTAGATTTACACGGGGGGACCTTCAGCCAGACTGTTCGGCTGATCGGCCTGTGACTGGTCCTCGCCAGCCAACATAATGTCCATAAGCTCAGAAACAAACGAAAAAAGCTTGTTGTTGCAAGAGGAAATCAGAAACATCCTGGACACTGGCTCGTTGTAAAAAAGGTTGCTCCATTGAAAAATCGCCAGAGAAACAATTGAACAGGTAAGCGTACTTTCTTCTCAAAACACAAACGTCTGCGTCTCTGCACACCAAAAGGGCGTGAGCCTCATCTTGAATCTCATCACAAGAACAGTGATCACACAAAAGAGTGTTCCTAGTATCCCAAGCTGCTGTCTCCACCTTCAGTGTGTTTGCCCTAAGTCTGAAACGGCTAACATTCCTCATGACATGTGGAGACAAATCCAGATGCATGTGCCTTGGTAAACGGGCAGGGGCACGCACGTTATGGTCAAAAGGCACTGCAAAAAGAGACTGGTAAGTTGCTAGCTTACTATATGTGTCCCGCGGGTTCACTCCCTCAACGTCTCTCCACACTGCCCGCAGCCTGTGTGTGACTCGGAGGTCATCAGTAAACTCTTGAATAAGGATAGGAGTGCCCTGCCGCAGAGCTTGCACAGAGGAATTACAGCGCCGTAAGCCTTGAAAAGCATCTAAAACTTGAGCAGTCCAGCAGGCTGGCTCACGCGAATGAATATTCAAATCTGCTTTCAACACTCTTCTCAACGTCTCACTGTTAGACCTCAGCATGCTATTATACATTTTGACAACAGACCTAAACCAGTAAAACTGAAGCGGCTCATGACCACACTCCCTCAGGACAGCCCAGTTTGTAGTGGTACGCTTAACACCCAGCGTGCTCTTAAGATAACTCATGTGCCGCACTTGCAGATCACTTGCAAATTCCTTGCCCGCTTTAATGTATTCAGTGCCCCACACTTGGCCTGCATACATTCCAGCTGGAACCACATACGTCTTCCCAAGCCACAGAGACACGTACAGCCTATTTGCCAGAAATTTCTCACGAACAAATTGACGAACCCGAAATGCAGACGTCATGAAGGGGCCAGTTGCATGCTCAGAGGACTTGGCCATGCTCATGCACTTGTGAAACATCATGCCAAGGTATCTAAAAGACTCCTTGTGTGCCAGTGGCACCCCCCCCAATATGAAAAACAGGCAGGTCCGACCCAGAGGAATTGAAGTGCACCACCTCAGATTTAGCTGTGTTGATGACTAAGTGCTTCCTCTGAGCATACGCATGCAAGCGGTTCAACATGGTCTGCAACGCAACAGGATCGTTGGCCATCAGAGTCAGGTCATCAGCATATAACATGTGCGTCACATAGAATTCAGCCGTACCCGTGGTAGCATCTTGCACCCCCTCCGCAATTTCATCAATGTCATTAATATACAGAGAGAAAAGCAGAGGGGACAAAGGGCAGCCCTGTTTCACACCTGTGTTAGGGTGCACCTGAGCATTCTTCTCTCCATCCTTCGAAATATACTCATCAGCATCGTACATGTTCTTAATGACGGACAAGAAAGAAGTGGGCATGCGTGTGCGCTGCAGGTGCTGCCAGAATGCCTGCCTAGGGATGGTGTCATGCTTGCTTGAAGTCAATGAATGCAGTGTGCAGCCGGCTAGATCGCCCAGGCTTGATTGTGCGCGCAGCATGCTGTAGGCGCCTTAAAATGTAGATGGGCTGGAGGGTGTTCCTTCCAGGGTAGAAGCCAAATTGTGTGTCTGGAATCTTGTTTGAGGCCACACACCAGTCCGTGACAAAAGAACGAATCACATTAGCATACAAGCCGTACATTGTGCCACTGACAGCCAGCATGCGATAGCTATTTGGTTCAATGAGGGGCCCCTTTTTGTACAAGGGGGTCAGCTTGGCCTTCTTGCAACATTCAGGAATGCGAGCCTTGTCATAGAACAGCTTGAAAAGCCGGGCAATGTATGGCACAAGCACATTCACTCGCTCAGTGCCCCGGCCATTGACCCGCGGGCGCACCATAGCAGCATATTTGATAAAAGGAGCAGCCACACAGTCAAAACCAGGGGAAGCACGCCCATTCATCTTCCCAATCTGCTTGGCTACCTCCTCTGAAGGCACAGCAACTGTATCCGGCTCAGGCATCCAATTATTTTGAGTGCCCTGTCTCAAAAGAGCCTCAACATCGCGCCCACGACCCAAAGGAACAGCCATATCCCTTGCAGACAAAGCCACACCCCCACGAACCAATTGAGCTGCCTCACGGGGCTGAAAGTGCGCTTTTAGATACCTCTCTCACACAGACTGTGCCACATGTGTGGTCTGAGTACGCTTAGACCGCCTCAGCATTGCATGCACATCAGGGTCTTTACTGTAAAGCCTCCCTAGGAACACATTCCTCTGTCTCTGCGTGTATGCACGCTTCCATCACCAAATTTGGATCTTGTATTGCCTCCGCACAAACTCACGCGCATGCAGAGGCTGACCAGTTCGAAGAGCCTCCATGAACACACGACGCTTCTCTCTACAAGCTGCATCAAACCAGGGAGGGCTGTGAGCGCCCTCCGGCTGGAACGCAAAGGCCCACACACACTGACCAGCCCAGTCATGCCCGCATCCCCAGCAGCTTGTACAATCATTAAACGCAAGCAAAAACATGCTGCCTCACAGGCAGACACAGGGTCCTCCTTTGCAATGGCCTGCTCAAACTGAGTTTGCATCTCATTGTTCCCCACAAGCGCTTCCGCATAAACCTCAGCAAGCTCAGGCCGCCATTTCATGAACAACCTGCTACCACAGCCCCCAGGCTTACACACATGCTCAGACTGCAATCCCCAGTCTGCATCCTCTAAACTAGAATCAGGCACTCGAAATGTCATGCTTATAGGGCAGTGGTCACTGATGGCGCGATCCTCAGTAATGTGCACACAGTCAGCAATCCCAAAAACCTTGTCAGGCATCAAAATATGGTCAGGTCTGCTCCCTTCAACACCAACATCATGCCCCAAACAAGTATGCTGCCCACTATCCCCGCACACCCTGCCCGTGCCCAGCACCAATTCGCAGATGCTCGCAAGCTCTACCAACAGTCTGCCAGCAGCATTCACACCAGGAAACTTACATCTATGGGCGTGGTGCAGGGCAGGGTGCGCCATCAAAAGACCACCCTGAACGTCTGTGACCTCTCTCATCCTGCCAATCTTGGCGTTCAGATCGCCACATAGCAGCACATGAGGGGAGACCTGAGTGACACGCGCCTCACCTCATCAAGGAGAGAAGAGAAAGAGTCAGTCACTGCTCGCACAGGAAAACGTTGACTAACTGGGTTGATGTACAACGCCCCTAGTATGACATCCTCCTGAAACCCAAACAACCGTTTATCATAGCGCACCCAAATGCATTGCAAGCGCTGTGAGTCCAGATGTACATGCAAGAAATCAGCACACTAAACTGCTGCAAGCGCAGCCACCCCGAAGCCAGGTTTCCCAACATCTCCTGTTGCTTAGGGTTTAGGCCTAAAACCTAAAGGATAAAAGGAAAGTCAGGTACCACAGTACGAGACGTCATGAAGAAGTAAGAAGCAGCACAACTCCAGCCAGGCAACTTCATGAATTGAAAATCCAAAATCGCCATATCCACTTAAAGTACTATTTAATTTTGTGAATCAAATACTGCGAAGATACGAGGCCTGGTGCCCAGCTAGAAGCCTCACAGCAACAACACAGTGAGCTGTGCAAACAACTTCAAGGTGCAGAGATCACTCTCCACACAATACTCCTGGGCGTGGGTGGGACTATACTGCCCATACCCTGGATCACGTTTTAATGGCATTAAAAAAACTAGGGACTCCCTAGTTTTTTGGGATCGGGTTGACCCGCAAAGATCTACCAAGCTTGCACGAAAGCTCCATGCCCACTCTGTGCAATATGCGCATAAACGTACCTTGACTAGACTTTCAATTGAAATTAAAACACTCAACATAACTCTGGTGCCCTGGGGCTGCATGCTTCCAGAAACCCACCTGACCCATACTAGCTTCCCTCTTATCCTCTGGTGAAGGAGACTCACGGCTCTTCTGAGCCAATGTGTCTCCTTTTCCTTAATTGATGTAGGGAGAGTTTCCTCTGCCTACGTGAAAGAAAGAAAAGAAAAGAAAAAGAAAAACTACGTAGACAGAGGAAACTCTCCCTACATCAATTAAGGAAAAGGAGACACATTGGCTCAGAAGAGCCGTGAGTCTCCTCCACCACAAAGCTACAAGGAAGAAAAAGCAAATGTGGATCTGGAGGGTTACTGGAAGCACCCGGCTCCAGAACCTGGCCGTGAGAAGCATTACTATTTTCCATAGCACGTCTAGTGGTAACAAGCTTATTAGCATACTGAACCGAATGGGCATGGAGTTTTTGAGCAAGTTTATGGGCCCATTAATGGTCCATTCCAAGTTGTTTAAATTGGTTCAAGGTATGATCAGTATAGCAGGTCCCACCAACACCCAGAAGGATAGTGTGGAGAGTCACAACTTTAGCACTAATAAGTTTCCTGAGGTCTGTATGCTGCCGCTGTGCCGCCTCTAACTGTTGTCCAGGTCTCATGTCTTCACAGTACTTAATTTCGATCAAGTGCACGTGCCGCTGGTTTGCATGAAGTTGGTGAGGCTGTCTCACGCGGTTGGCTCATGTGGTCCTCTGTGTTGGGTTGTGTCTGCTGCGTAATGCATGGTGTGAGCGGGTGGAAGAAGGAGAAGAAGGAGTTGGTTTGGCTTTATAGGGAGTAATCAGTATAGCATCAGGACGACTGGATGTGAGTCTAGATCTCTTAAAAAATTTTCTTCGTGTTTTTCTTCCTTCTTTCTTTTAGGAAACGTATCAAAGGATTGTACATGGTGAATGGTAGGCAAGGAGCCATCTGAGGAGAAGGATGGGAGAGCCTCTCACCTCTGAGAGGGAGGAAAGGGCCATAGAATAAGGAAGCATGCTTGAGTAAAAGAGAACAGACCTGGGGGGGAGTGTATTTAAAAATAACATGACGTTCATCCTACACATCATCTTGGGCATCACAAAGATTACAGGTAGGAGAAACGGTGTCATTCCGAGGAGCATGCTCAACTCTGAGAGTGCGGACACGAAGGCAAAATCATAGCACGCTACATACGATGTGTTTAGGTAAGTCCAGGTATAGGTATTTGGGCGGAATGTAAGGGGATTACGTGAAATGTGCGTTCTTGGTTGGGAGAGCACACCAGTGATGATAGGTAAATGTTTTTGCTGCTGAGGTCTTGAGGATGATAATAGGAAAGTTGTCTTCAGTAAGGCAGATGACGAGACCAGAGATCCATTACAAGCTGACTCAAATCCAAAGGGTTAGCTGAATGAATTTTCTATTGGAAGCCATGACCATGATGTAAGCCATTCGTGACGAACAGTGGGTGTGAGGTCCAGCAAGAGGTATTCCTGGAACTGAGGGAAATATCAGCATGGACAACTTTTTGCAGAAGAGGGCTGTTGTAATGGATGAGAAAACTGCAAAGACGCGCACAGGCTCTGAACCAGTTGACTTGGGCAGGCTCTATCCCGCACTCGCACAGCACACTCCATGAAGGAGGTGAGGATCTGGCTCCCAAAATGGATTTCCCTGTTGAAGATAGGTTGTGGCCCAAAGTTAATCCATACCCTACTGGCATACATGCCTGCCGGGATGACATATGTCTTAAAAAGCCGGAAGTAGGCATGGAGGCGGTGAACAATCTGGTGCTGATGTGCAGAAGCACGAACGCGAGCCAAGCCTGCCAAGCAACGCTTTAGGGCTTCCTCAGCAGCATAGTGCAAGTTGACATCTCCTACATCATCCCCAGGTATCTGAAAGTGTCAGAATAGGGATTAGTGTCAGACTAGGGAACAGTGTCAGAACCTCGTCATCATAGACAAGAGGTGGTAAATTCTTAGTTCTTGAGTTGAAGCAGACCACAACAGATGTTTTTGTGTTCATCGTAAGAAATCTCCTACGGGTAAAAGCCTTAAGACGGTGCAGCATGGTCTGTAGGTTGTTTGGAGAATTGGATGTGATCACATGATCATGTCTCATGAGACATAGATAATTGGCATGTAAAAGATCGGAGACATGGATATTGTGTATCACACCTCCACCAGGGGTCCGCAAAAATACAGGGGATTGAGGTTTCTGCATGATTAAGACAGACGGTGCCTCCCAGATGGGAGCTTCCGGAGGCGGAGGTGGTCCTGGGATCAAGACCTTGTGGCGGTGAGGGGTCTATCAAAGTGTTCGCACCCAGGATGACCCCTTGCCTTTTAAAAAAAATCCCCTTTCTTAACATCCGGTGGGAGCCAATGGGAGGCTTTTTCCTTAATGCACGCAGCCGAGCGGCAAGCGTAAGTCATTCTTTCTTTCTCTTTAACATGAGGTGTTTACCGCTTGTGTAGCTTTTCCTTTCACTTTTTTTGTGCCAGTGCATGCTCCTTCAATACCCTACCCAGAAATATCATTGTTGTCATTGAGGTCGATTGACAAAAGCAGTGGAGATAGGGGGCAAACCTGCTTGACACCATAGGTGGGGCTAACACGAGCACGTTTATCCCGCATTAACGCATAAAAAAGACTGCGTAAACAGTGAAAGCACTCCCCACATCAATCAAGGATAGGGGGCCACATTGGTGCTAAGACCGTCTAGTACTACTCTAGTAGTAATGATTGTGCTTGCAAGCTTGTTGACTCAGTGTCGGTCATACATTATGTATGTGTATGATACATAACCGGATGGGCAAAAAGTTAGCGAGCGAGTTTAGGGGATAGGGGAAGGGTTACATAGCTGTACCTGCCTGCGGGGGCAGCTTAGCCGAAGCAAAACGTGCCTGTAACCAAACCAGTTTAATCTAAAACAAAATTAGCTAGAAGCTCAGTCACAGCATTTCAGGCAAGCAGACACAAACTTGGCTAATCCTAAATAGGACATCAGCCTGGTTCATGAAGTCTCTAAGGCGTGATGCACTGCTTGAGGGTGCAGAGCTAAATAGGTGCTGGAACTGAGTGCGCAGTTCTGTTAAATCCTGAGATGGGCAATCCAGGATGATGTGCTCTTCGTCTTGAACAGTGTGCCAATCGCATTTGTTGCTAATTCTAAGCTCGTATGGGCACCTATTTCCATGATGCCGTTGGGTTTCCACTCGAGCGAGTTTAATGGCACCTTGGTGGTCAACTTGAAGTCCCAGTTGTCTAAAGGGTATGCTCAGTATGGCAAGTCCCACCAACCCCCAGGAGAAAGGTGTAATGTGAAAGCTTTACACCCAACAGGGAGCAACATAAAAGAAGCAGTGGCCTCAGTGTTGAGAATGGCAGAGTGAATAGCATGTCGCAAGGTTTGGGTCAAAACGTCCTCATCATAACTGGGATGGCAGATTGAGAGATCTGAAAATCTGGACGAAAGAGGATTATGATAGGCACCAAATAGCGTCTCAGGGATCAGCGCTCCAGCAGTGCTGGTATTGTGGGTTGTTGTCCAGCGGGGAGGCCATTCTCTTTATAGACACCAATGCCCATTTTTGGAGTTTATTTCCTTTGCTGGTGCATTGCTGCCTCTATCAGACAGGCACCGCGCGATTGAATCGGTGTATTAGTAGACTAGAAATTTGCATCATTGCTTTCCAGCATTGTCTTGCAAGCCCCTTAAACACAGATGCAAAGCCAGTAGGAGCAAGTATCGCGGTTTCATGCATGTCAGCAAGTTTGGCTTGTAAAATACCTTGTGGAGGATTTCGAATCAGCTGGGTTTATAATTCCAAAACATTTACTTTGTGTGTTGTAAACGCAGGCCATACGTAATTTGTAAAATTCTGGGAGGATGAAAGGAGGTGGAGCACAAGGGGAGGGGCTGTGTAGCTGTGTTAAACATTGTTTGGTTCAGGGATTGTTTAGCTTTGTACTTTACGAGGTCTGCATCATAGAGCTATAATTTACAACAATCAGTGGGTTTTATATCTACTTATTTAAGGCCACTGACACAAGGCCTCAACATCAGTTGGACGCGGCTAAGCAGCAGCGGAGAAAGAAAAAAAAATGTATAATTAGCATGGGATAGCTTCCACTGCACCGTCTGGCAGGGCTTCGCCAGTGTCTTGACACTCTGAGTACGGCGCCGAGCCCCTGCCAGGCGGAAAGGTGTGCTTGCGCACACGCAGCTTGAAGGTGGACCAGTTGCCGGCGTTATGTCCAGCAGCATGCCCACGGATGGGATGACGAGCAATGCCCAGGAGAGCCCCCGGCTACTGCAGAGGCTTGACAAGGAGAGTTGGCAGCAACACAAGATTGCGCTTGATAAGGAGTGGATTGTCGCATTTCTGCGTGAAAGGCACCCGTTGCGTCTGGATTTTGCCTCACAGTGCCTGTACACAACTCTCATGTTCGCATGGCTACAGTACGAAGGCCCCCTCCCCGAGCCCGCCCCGACCCCGCGCCAGTTGAAGCGTATAAAAGACAAAGAGAAGAAGCACATGCGCCAAGCAATGAAGGCCCAAGATGCCCAACAGTGAGCACATCGTTTGGTCAAACATAGTGCCCACGGAATCGTGTCTTGGCTTGTGATACGTAGGATTCATGGTGCTACACATGTGAACTGGATGCGTCTTTGGAAGTATGTGGGGCTAAACAGTGGTGGTGATAGTCATGGTCAAACTGGTGTGGGGTCATCCATTGCACTCTGTTTGTGGGAGCTAGACATGGCTGGCTTTGGTCTGCCTGTCATGGGGCTGCACACTACCAGTTTCCTGTGCTTTGAGGCCAGACACACTTGGTTTGACTTGTGCGCGAGGCCAGTGTTGGGGCCACAGATGCCTTTCTTTCTCATCCTGGCGCTAAACATGTGCTTCAATTGGAAGTATGTGGAGCTGAACAGTTGGTGTGAGGGGTATTGGGGCTATACAACATGCAGTCCAGAAAGGTGTGGGGCCACACACAGTACAGCATTTTGGAAGCTAAACATGGCTGATGATTGCTGCCAGTCATGGGGTTACACAGGGTGTTTCTTGTTGCTGTGGGGCTGAACATACTGAGTTTGGGTGTGCGCACATGTATGCTTTGTTGTAGCTACACACATGTCTGTCAATCCTCTGGTTGCTGAACACGTACCTCATTGCTATCCTGGCGAGCATGGGGCTGTACATGAATGTGGCATGGTTTTGAGAAACAGTTTGAGCAACTTCTACGCTTCCTATATCTCTGTTTCTTAGCAACGCAAAAACAGTTGTAGACTTCAGGCTTTTTTTTTAGTTTCAAACTCAGGTCTGGTTTGGTTGCAGGCATCTCTTTATGCTTCAGCTAAGCTGCCCTCGTAGGCAGGTACAGCTATGTAACCCTTTCCTTTCCTTTCCTTTCCTTTCCTAAGCAGCAGCATGCAGACCTCTGCAAATATGTTAGTGCTAAAGCTTTTACTATCCATCCTATCCTCCTAGGCGTCGGGGGAACGTGTTACATTGAGCATACCCTGAATCAGTTTAAAAGAGCTAGGTCTGAACCATCAACGCGCCATCAAGCTGGCTAAAACACTTCATGCCCATTCTGTTCAATATGCCCACAAACTTGTTGACACTAGATGCACTATCCAAAACAACTTGAAGAATACTTCTAATCGCCAGGTTCTAGAGCCAAGTGCTTCTAGAAACCCTCCAGATCCACACTAGCTATTTCTGTTTCACTTCTTGCGGTGGAGGGGACTCACAGCTCTTTTGAGCCAATGTATCTCCTTTTCCTTAATTGATGTAGGGAGAGTTTCTCTGCCTACGTAGTTTTTTTCTTTTCTTTTCTAAGGCCATGAAAAATAGGAAAACCTTACTTCACTTGGGACTGTAAGAGATTTTTGCTGCCAGCTCAGATTTTCTATAGTTCTCTTTCAAACCTAAGAAGTTCTTAGGTTTGCAAGATTAACAAAGGGATTAAGCTTTCAGACATTAAGTTTGGCTGCTCAGCCTTTCTATTGTGAGCCAAGTAAATCTAAGCAAGAAGAAAAAATTGTCTCTGTCAGGATGAGAAAGTGACGCAGCCATAACAGTGTCTTAACATTCCATGCGTTTAGAGAAGAGAGGATATTGATGCTGTGGCATACAGCAACTAGCAGATTCACTGGAGCACCCAGGGCTTAGCAAACAGAGTAAGTCCCTTCACCAGAAGCAAAGGAAAAAGGCGTAGTGTGGACCTGGAGGGTGGCTAGCAGGACCTGGCTCCAAATTAGGCAAATTAGCATTGCTTTTGCTTTCAATGCCCTCACTTTACCAGAGAGTAAACAAATGACATTCCCGGTTCATAGCATAATGCAGCGGATTCTGGTACATCTTCCAGGCACTCTTCAGAATGCTTTCCGCTTACAAGATCCTGTACGGCAGGTGGGCGCACCACTTGCACCTGGTCAATACAAAAAAAGGCAATCGTACAAGGATTTGGCACTGTTTTGCGTCAAAAGTAGGAGCTTGCCTGAGGGATTAAATTCAACTGACATAAAATACAGAATCACAAGTTTCGTAGGGAAATTATCATGAAAATTATTTGTCAAAGAACATTCCAGAGGGGGTCAGCTGAGGCCTAAAATTGCCTGTTTTTTGCATGCTTTTCGCGTATGTGCACCCCAATTGGTAATTTTGAAACTTGGCTTCCTCTGGTAGACTGTTTCACAGGCTTTCTGTAGCACCAAGGCTTCAATAGTACCACTTGGAATGCACTTGCCTAGTTAGCTGCGTCGTGAACCCTAGTTTTCACCACTAAATCTCCATATCTGACCAACCACTGCACCAAATTGAGTGTTTTTTAGTGATGTAAGGTCCTTTCAGCAAAAGAATATCATTGCAAAAAAATGAGTGAAAAGACCCAGTGGTTGGTGCTATGTGGCGATTCCAGCCATTTTCCTATGAAAAGCACCGAATTAGGGTTTATGTGCCCCATGCAAGCTTGAGCCCAGTCTATCTAAGCACACAGGGCGACTTACATAAATATTAGCATATGCTCTGGTAGCTTGTAACGCCAGCTACACTTCAGAGCTAATATTGTCCTAATCAAAAGAAGTGGCTGTGAGTGGGCACACATTAAATGAAAAAAGGGAGCATATTTGGGCACATGCTTAGCTGACCCCGTCTGAAAAGATTCAGTACCTACAGAACACGAGCTATTTTGTCTTCTCTCTCTTTAATTGGGAAAAAACGAACCTCAAGCCATCGTTCTTCTGCCCTTTCTCCCTCCCTCTCTCCCACGGGCCCTTAGACAATAACATTGTGCTACAATGCGCCCTTGCCAACAATGCCAGACCAGACTCATTGAAGCAGCAGGAAGCCCACATCGAACCTTCAAGCCAACATTTGTGCTGGCTTCAGAGCATCGTACCCACCTTCACCTCATGCCAGTACACTGAGCGGAAGAGGTCCATGCGGTCCTGAGGAGGTGAGTGCGAAACAAGCACCAGTGTTGCAGGCGTCTGCAAGGGATGAGCAACAACGTTTGATGAAGGCTGATGCCTGATTTCAAGGGTGCATCAGGGAGCAAAGTGAGCTTCGCGCCCAGGTCACGTACCTTCATATAAGAGTACATAGCTTGCAACGCATTCACAGCTCTTGGGAACCCTCCACTCTGGCTTAAAATACAGTCTATGGTTCCCTGCGTCGCGATCATGTGGATCAAACATTGCTGCTGCTGCTGCTGCTGCTGCTGCTGCTGCTATTACTGCTGCTCACATTCCCTTTTATCGCTTTGAGCACCGCATTTGAACAATGGCATCATAACCTTTTTCTAGAAAAAAGGTTATGCTCAGCAGGCACTTACGTAACGTGCAAGATTGCACAAACGAGATTGCACAAATCGTGTTGATAGCCACTTACCTTGTCAATTACAAGGTCAAAGCCAACCTCTCTGGAAGAAAGTTCCAAGCCATTCCCTATATCTGCTTGCTCGATCCGCAAGCCAGAACGCCCACCTGCAAAAATACAAAGTACTCTCATCCTCATGACAGGGAAATGCCCAGTTTTGGGGCATGCTGGGGCTGCGGTAGTCGCACTTTGCCTTTTTTGTAGCCGCCGACCTGCACTGTGAACCCACTTGCATTGCGAGCGCGCAGTTCTTCAAGTGCTTCTTCATTGAAGTCAACGACCATAACATCATTCACTCCCCTGCATTGACAGCAGCTGCTCTTATTGTTGGTTGAATATAAAGGAGATAAAATTGAGAAGGAATAGTCAAAGCCAGCGTAAAAAATGGGGAGGGGAAGGAAGCGTTCTGGCTCACAGCACGATTCCTCACCCATCATACAGCTCCTCAGGGAACGTAGATGCTCCTGAGCCACAGACTAACACTGAGCAGCGCTCTTTGCTGATATGTGGCACAAGCACTGCATGCAACGTCTTGTACGCGCAGTGCCTGCAATGACATTGACCCAACAATAGTTAGTGCGGTACAAGACAGTTTGCACATGGGCAAAATTGCGCACTTGTTTCACAAGATACCTACCACTCTATGTCTGTCTGTTCTCTACTGCGCCCTTTCCAATAGGCATTAGAGCTGTAGTCTGCCATGTTGGACCAGAAGGGAAAGCATTATTATAATCTCAATGAGTAATAAAGACGAGTCTAATAATAACAGGCACCTGATCAGTGCACCTACTTCGCCAACCTTTCACACCCAGTAAAAGCCCGTTTCTTGAACCTTATCCTTATCTGAGATGTGAAAGAATTTATGTGTACCCCACGGACTTCTCTCGTCCACAAGGCGGACAACCTCTTTGTCGATCGTGGCAAACGACTGTGTGCTGCGTCGCAATCAAGAGTACGTAGACTACAGATGGTATATACAAACTTGTAAGTCTGTCTCATGAATTCTAGTGAATCTGAAACTTTTACAGGGCAAAAGCAAAGCCTAGCTCCGAGATTTTTCAGCAACGTTTGACCAAATTATATAGGTAATTTTGCCCGTGGCTAGAGGAGGAGAGGCGCGATGCAGGGTAGCCTTCTGAATTCAGGGAAATCTACTTTGCTGTCGTCGGCACACCACCTGTCTCATCGCAATGCGCTGCCCGTCCCCGTCCGAGCCACATCACAAGCCCCAAGGTAACCCGTTGCTGACTGATAAGCCCATCGAGCTCGTGCGTGCTGTGCACGTTCCGCTCGGCAGATGCAAGTCCATTACTACTCACATGCAGGAGTGCCCTGCACACCAGGAGGGGCACTTCCCTCTTCCCCTTGAGCAAGCCTTCACCCCTTGCCACTTGTGCAAGCCAGGAGGATGGGCCCCCTCCTGAGCCTCAGGTACATGCTGAATGAGATTGCCGAACCAGCCATTCATCAGCGAGCATGGTCTCCAACAACCTTTCGTTGACCATTGACACCCTTCCCCTGCCTCCCTCATCAGACTGCCCCAGCTGTGCCACAGCCTGTCGCAGCCGCAGCACCGCCAGCGCCAACCGGACCTGTTGTGAGTGTGCACAATGATGTTGTATGATTTCACATGCACATGCAGCCTTCTGGTAGCAGGCCTGCCTGCCCAGCATCATGATGCAGCCATTGTTTTCTATTTGTCAATACCTCACCATCTGTTTCTTCAACACTCACTTGTGTCATCTAATGCGCAGGGTGTAAAGATCGTGCCAGCCCTTCAAGCCATTGCTGTCGGTCTTGCCATCCGATTCTTGGCCCCAATCCCTGAGGGCATCACCCCCCAGGTAACAAGAAATGAGCAAAGCTGCTGCGGCTGCTCAGTAGCACAGAGCACTCAGCCTGGCCAGGGCTAAGCAGACAAGCCTACCTCCTGCCTCATGCTTCAGTTAACTGCTGATGCTTCTTCATGCAAGTGCACTGACTGCATTGTTTGCTGATCATGCACAGGGTTGGTCACTTCTGTCCATCTTCACGTCCACCATCTTGGGCCTCATCTTGGATCCCTTGCCTGTCGGAGCATGGGCCCTCATTGCAGTCACCGTGACGCTCGCTACCAACACTTTGACATTTGCACAGGTTTGTTCTGGTTTGTTGGCTGGGATGTGTGCATACACATGCTCATGCAAGCACATAGACACACACACATGCACACACATATGCTTGGACAAAGGTGACAGTTGCGCATATGCAATGAAATTGGAGTTCTGCCACCGCACCCAGGCCCTCCATTAAGCAGCTACTTTGTCCCTGAGCTGCATTGGGTACATGTTTGTGATCTTTATTCTATTCTGTGTCCTTTGTAAAGAGACTATGTACCTGTAGCAGATTCACCTCAAAAGAAAGCACCAGCAACAAACTCAATCGTAACCCACTGGAAGTCTCCAATGCACCAATGCGCCCCCTGCACTCCATTCTGTACCAGAGGTGTGACTGCATAACTGACGCGTTCACCCTAGACACCCTAGGGCTGCTGGGACTGCATATTTTGTTTGGTTAGCTTGAAATGAGGTGGCATGTAAGATGACCCCAGCAATTCAACACCCGGTGATTTACGAATGCAAAGCATATCTCAATCAACTCCACAATGTCTGAGCTGCAGCAGGAATTAGACGCTGGCTGAACGTCTTTGTGCCCTCGATGGTCTAATAAATCAGCTGCTAAAGGCTGCACAATGATTGATGGGATTTCCTGATGCACAAATACAACAGAGGCAGCCGCTGAGAGTGAAAGAAGTGAAGAGCAGGTTATTATGTAGAAGGCAAGAAAAACTTCAGTTGTTGCTTGTGTCCTAACCTCGTCTTGTTTGTTCATGCCCAGCAACGACCTCTTTGTTTTCCATCTGGCATCAAGAACTCAGAGATGCCCCGAGGGCATCAGAGATTTGCGCATTTCAGGCTCATGTGCCCGACATCATTTTGGCCCGATAAGACTGAAGCTGAAGCGCTCATTGCTCTTGCTCCCAACGCTTGCTTGCAGGCGTTCAGTGCCATGACGAACGAGGTCATCTGGCTTATTGTTGTCTCCTTCTTCTTTGCTAAGGTAAGGGTGATATATTTATACCTGCCTACAAGGGCAGCTTAAGCAAAAAAATGCTTATTTACGGGTAACCAAACCAGTCCAATCTGGAGTACAGGTGCAAAAAACATGAAACTCAGTCGCAGCATTTCAGGCATGCTAATGCAAACTTGGCAATTGCTAGGACGTCAGCCTATGTCATGTAGTCTCTCTGAGACATGATGCGCTACTTGGGGGTGCGGAACTAAACAGGTGCTGGAAGTGAGTGCTCAGGTAAGCATGCGCGCACATGAGGTCTATAAAGCTCACAGCGTTTAAAAGCTGCGAGAATGATGGATACCAATTTGGTTGAAAACTGGAGAAAAGATGGAATGGTTGCGTGTTCCTGGAGTACCTGAGGCATTGAACTAAATTTTTGCCCTGAATGCTGAGGAGCTGTGCTTAATTTCTTTGTGCACTCCAGAAAGTAAGAGCTGCATAAGGTCTGGGCTCATGCACTGTCAGCCACTTGAAAGCATGCACTTGCTTCTGCTGCATGCATAGAGCGCTTACACACAAGTAGCAAAGCGCGAGCCAACCCAACAGTGCACATGCGCGCACACACACGCACAACACAAGCGCACGCACATGCTTTGCACGCTCCTGCGTCCTGGTATGCTTCAGCCTTGCCCCACTTCTGCACACTCAGGGCTTTGAGAAGACAGGCCTTGGCGAGAGGCTGGCCAACTTGTTTGTGCGCGCCTTGGGCAAGAGTTCCCTGGGCCTGGCCGTGGGGCTCAATGTTGCTGAGTGCCTGCTAGCCCCGGCCATGCCCTCAACCAGTGCCCGCGCTGGTGGGTGCACAATGAGTCCTCAGTCACAGCTGCTTTCTAGGCTACTTTGTAAGCTTGAGTGCTTCAAAAAAATGCACACACACACTCACGCACGCACACACATACACACACATACGCACACACTGTCTCCACCAGGCGGTATCTTCATGCCCATCATCAAGTCCCTGTCCCAAGCTGCCGGCTCCATGCCCAACGAGCCCTCCCGCATGAAGCTGGGCGCCTTCCTGACGCATGCGCAGTTCCAGACCGGCATCCACACATCCTCCCTGTTCCTCACCGCCAGCGCACAGAACCTGCTGTGCCTGAACTTGGCTGCTGAGCTGGGGGCGGTCGTCAACGACCAGTTTTACCAGTGGATGGCTGGGGCTGCGCTGCCCTGCATTATCGGTGTGTGCACCAATTGTTGAGCAGCCTTACTTCATCCATGGTGCACAGGTTGCCGCGCTACCTTGCTTGTTCATCTGGAAGGTTGATTGCCTGTTGTGGTGCCTTGCACTGTGAAAGGTTGAAATAAGTGCAAAGTGACCTTGCTTTGTCGGTGGGTGCATGGCTTGGAGAGTGATGTAGCCCCCCTCAGTGGTGCTGAGGATGGGCGACACAAGGTTCATACTAGTAGCAAGTGGAGGGCAAATTGAACACAGCATCCCGGAGTCTTGCAGGCACCCCGGCAGGTGCTTGCGGCCCCAATGTTTTTGTAGGCGTGATTAACTATTGCAGCTTCTAGAGCTTTGCCGCACATGTTATGGCTACTGCAGCTTTTAAGAGTTTTGCCGTACATGTGATTAACTGTTGCAACTTCTGAGAGCTTTGCCAGGTGCTTGTAGCCTTCATGCATGCACCTCCCTGTGAGCATAATTGGCAGCAAGGGTATCGAAGCCTTTGAAGGTGAGGAGGCTGCAAGCAGTTTGCCTGTTAGATTGCCAGGTACTTGCAGCCGTACTGGCATGTCAGCGATTTTGGCCACTATATCTTACATACCAATCCAAGCAAAGAGGAGAGCAAGTGGAAGCGCTTGTCTTGGCCCCTCCGCTCCCCCTCTCGCATGTTTGCATGCACACATGCGTATGTGATGCTTCACTTTTGTTCAACAGGCATGTTTTTGGTGCCGGTCCTCATGTACAAGCTGTGCCCCCCTGAGATTACCAACACCCCTGAGGCCCCCAAGGACGCTGCCAAGGCTCTGGAGAAGATGGGGCCCATGAGCAGAGATGAGAAATTCATGGCAGGCACCATGGTGCTGGCTGTAGCCCTGTGGGTAAGTTGTGCATGTTTGCGGTAAACCACATGTAGCGTTTTTAAAAGCTGCATGCCCATGTTTTTGATGTGGGCATGTGCCTGCTTGCAGGCCCTGCTCCATCACCAAGCTTTCCGTGCATGTAATGCTGACTTCAGTGCGCTTTCCTGCTTCATGCTGGCTCTCGGCACCGATGACTTTGAACCTCGACTTGCTGCAAATGTAATCCTGCTGCAGGTGCTGGGCCCGTCCATCGGTGTGAGCGCTGTGCTGGCTGCCCTGCTAGGCCTGTGCGTGCTGCTGTGCTCTGGCACACTTTCCTGGAAGGATTGCTTGACGTACACACCTGCATGGGACACACTCACCTGGTTTGCAGGTGCGTGCAGTAGTGCACTTTCCAGCTCCTCATTTGCTTTCTGGAAACGCTGTGTGCCTTATGCTTTATTGAATGAGGTGAATGCATGTGTGCATCAGCATCTTGCAACAATGTGAAGGACAAAGGACAGGAGGCAACAGCATGTTGCTGTTGGCACATTTGAGCCGCAACTTGCCACTCAGCTAGGGTGCAAAATGCTTGAAAGTAGGTTTTTGCCTTATTACCCCTTTTGCATTGTTTGCCCTGCGCGCAACAAGGTCTGAATGCTTTTTTAAATTCCGGTACGGGAAGTGCATCCATCTTGGAAAAGTGATGTGCGAGAGGAATGCATCAAGACGAAAATACATTTGAGCTTGCAGGCAAGCGCAGTAGGATTTATTGGTAGAACTCATTCAGGGAAAATGAGAACGGTTACAATTCTATTCAAATGTGTATGGCACATATATGAATGCAATATATACGGCATATGTACGGCCTCACCCCAGAACCTAAAATTTCCGTATGCATTATATATGGATTATATATGGTGGCGCGTACACACATATGAATCCATGTTTATCATATTTTACAACTTTCTTGCTGTTTTGGGGGGTATCAAAGCCCTATGTACCCCTTCGAAGTGCCTCTCCAAAAAGGTACTTGTGAATTCTGATTATAAAAAATGTAATCACGTGATATTTGTTATTAAGGTCAGAAACGTGAATCCTACTGGGGTAACAAGTGAGGTGAGGGCAAGCCCCTGCATGTTGATTTTGATGCTGATGGCAGGCAATCAGGTCTGAAAATCAAAGATGGACACTCTCATGAACGTGGTAGACCTTTAGTACCAGGAAGGGCAAGCTGGGGTCACCAGCGCTGCTTGCCTGCCTTGTAGCACTTGTAGCCCTTCTGGTGGTGGTAAAGAGATGGGAGAAGTGCTTCCTGAAGTGCCCTGCAGGGAGCAAGATGTGTAGCAAGCTGCTATGCAATGCCAACCCAGCAAAGACTGCCAAGTTCTGAAGGATAGCAATGTGTAGATGCTTGCAGAGCTTCTGGCTAATGCGCATAGCAGCTTCCCTTGCATGACAGAAGCAGCTGCCCAGCACATGTCACGAGCTGTGCCAGGGCGCAGCTGGTTGCTCTTTGGCATTACTTGCACCCAGGACAGGAGTTGCCTGGCTTTGCAGCCCGCGCAAGGCATCACTCTTGTGCGTGCGAAAAGAAGCCTTAGAAGGAAGAGGGCAGATAAGGAAGTGATGCTTAGCATTGCTGACTAACCTGTAGGAGGCAGAGGAGGATGAGGAGGGTTTTGATGGACGAGAAGGGTACAATTCAGCTTTTTCACTTCCAGGAGAGGAATGTTAAAAGGTGGACAAGATGGTTGGTAAGTTATTGAGTTCAAAGATATCCTTGGGCAACCACTTTCTAGCTGTGTCTCTTCTTGCAGGTTAATGGGGATGTCCCTGAATGTGAGCATGTGCACCTTCAAACGCCCACAGGTTACCTAGGTGTTGATTCCTGGGTAAATCTCCTTGAAGCTATCCATTGACCCCACTTTTATGTTGATCAAAGTACGTTGGAGAATTCCATACATACGGTTTAGCCAATATATATGTTTATACGCAAACTAATCCGTATACATCATATATTGAAAATCCATATACGGGATTGGCCAACCCTAAAAACGAGGCTTTGTCTGCAGCAGGCCTCCTTCTAAATAACATGATGAAGAAGATCACCACTTCCTTGAAATTTCCATACAGGTTGCAAATTTGCAACAAAAACCTTTTGTTGTACATTCAATGAGAACTGATGGTGGCAGCTTCACAGGGCCATTTGTAAATCGCGGCAATGTCAAGCAGAGCCCATGTAGATGACCGACAAATGAGGATTTGCATGAAGCAGCAAGTGTGCTCCGGCTCTGGAGCAGACCACGTTAAGAAGGGTTCTGTGCTCCTCGGTGTGGGCAAACATGAAGCGTCCTACAAAGGATAGGTTATTGTCCCAGGGGTGGACCACTCCCTCTTCATTGGGGTTTTCTGCGGCCTGAAATTGCCTGTTTTGCATGCTTGCTGCATAGATGTACCTTAATGGGCAGCTCTCAAGCTCAGGCTCTTCTCTGCAGCAGAACTACAGTTCAGAAATTGCCATTTAATACGCATAAGTAGCCACGGCATGATCCTTACCTTTTTGACCATCAAACCTCGATTCCTGTTCACACCGCATTAAACTGGGTGATTTCTTACGTGTTTGAGTTGTACAAAGGATACCATCACAGGGTAAAAGCCCACGCGCGCAATTTAGAGCCTTGACTTTGTGCAGAGTCCTGGTACCAGGATGAAAAATAACTGGAAAGCTTACATTGAGGGCTTTCATTAGCACTACTTCTCATCTTGGTACCAGGGGTCTGCGGTGACCTGGGCTAGATCACGTGGCTGGAGGTCTGAGGAAACCTCGGAAACTTGAAACCAAATTTTGAATTTGAATAAAAACAACAAAGCGTTTTCCTGTAAAAATATGTGTAAAACAAGCTCCCAGGAAATGCTCTTGGAGTGAAAACAAGTTCAGGGCTCAGAGGTCCACCAAGCCGTCCAGACAATCCCGCCCACCTTGACTCAGCCAAGCCACCAATTGACCTCATTCCTTTTGCAATGGTTTCTGCTATATCATTGCTACACACCTGAAGGCAAATTTGAAGGGGAGGGAAATTCCCATTTATCATTACATTGCCCCCTTCCCTTCTTTTTGAGCACCATAGCACACGTTGCGAGCCAATTGTCCCAAAGCTTTGCATGCAGACCAAGCCTTTGTAATAATAGAACAGGACCCCTTTAAAGGTTTTGGGAGGGTTGGGGCCAGGGAGGCCCAGAAAAGTTTCCTGTGACAGATTTCCCCATCATGGCCAAGCCAGGACTCTCTGGAATACCATTGCCTTGCATCAATGCAGTGGGAAGACCTAGCGGTTGATGAGATACAGATTTTTAGCCATTTTCCTTAAAGAATATCCACAGCAAAAAGGGTGCCAAAATGGTCAAAATGTGACCTCCTTTCCTTTTTTGAATATGCAGGATGATAGCACAGTATGTGGAGGTTACAAAGGCATAATTTTGGGAATGGTCCCGGTGTAAAGCTGTTGGCCCTTTTGGAGTAATCTCAGGCCATGAGAGTGACCTGGGTTTCTCCGATTTTTCATCATTTGCTGGTGATATTCCATGAAAATTGGAACAGTTGGCATGGTTACATTTGAGAAAGAAACGCAAGGAAGAGCGTGTTTGGAAGTAAAAGCCAGTTGGTC
Organism: Dunaliella primolecta; assembly: GCA_914767535.2. Taxonomy (NCBI): domain Eukaryota; kingdom Viridiplantae; phylum Chlorophyta; class Chlorophyceae; order Chlamydomonadales; family Dunaliellaceae; genus Dunaliella; species Dunaliella primolecta. The sequence continues at coordinate 11,490,066 of OU611752.1, forward strand.
CCCTCTGTTATTAACCTCCTTTTTGCAAGGTTCAATGCAAGCCGTTTCTTCCGCCACTGATGGTTGCAAAGGTCGCTGTTTCTAAGCTAATTGTCTGAAAATAAGCCTGTGCTGGTATCAATGATATTAGACTGTTAGACATGGTTTTAAGATTTGGTAAATGCTATTTTGACATTAGCTACAGCATATAACACGGTATCCTATATATTTATGATTGCTGAATGAGATATTCTTGCTTTCTTTGTAGCAAGCAATCCAAGTGCGTCAGAGATTGTGCATGTCATGCCTTTTTTGACTCAGGGAAGGTAGCTAGGGAAGGCTGATGACCACTCCCTGCTTATGGTGGCCTAATGTGCCCTATGCTTGGGTTGCAGGCCTACGTTTTTGAGAGTGCCGACCCACTGGTTCAATCTCCTCGCCCTTCACACTGTGCACTCTCTGCGCAGCCCATGCACTGTGGCATCCACTGGTTTGCCCTACGCAGTCTCATCTCCCTCAGCATTCTCGGGGTACTCATTCACTGTTGTTCATTGCCTGGCCTCCACACTCCCTTGCAGTGCTCATTGGTATGTCCGGCCAGTTGAACAACCTTGGTGTGATCAAGGCCTTTGCTGGTACCGTGGGTGGTGCCTTGGCCACATTCAACATGGGCTGGCTGCCCGTGTTTGGCATCCTGCATGCAGCCTTCTTTGTGCTGCACTACATGTTTGCCTCCCAGACTGCTCATGTGGGGGCGCTGTACTCCGCCTTCTGCGCCATGATGCTCTCAGCAGGTGCGTCAGCTGCGCAGGATGTTGCTATGTGTAGCAGAGGTCCATGTGGGAGGGTTTGCAGCTGAGACAGGTCAGGGCACAGCGGGAGTACAATATTCAGGGCACAAAGGAAATACAGCTTTGACAAGTCAGGTGAGGCCTGCATGCTTTGGTCAGTCTTGGAGCGCTTCACGCGAGGCTCGATTCATGAGCATTCTCTGAGCTGCCAGCATGCGCAAGACCCATGCAACCTTGTCACAAGCAATCTGCTTAGGCAGTGTCTCGCCGCCCTACAGCCTGCTGGTGCGATTTTGTCATGGAAGTTGCGTCCTCTTCACCATGACGCTCCTCTGGTGCTGAACTTGCTTTTCCCTCTCCTGCCCCTCGCATTATTCCTTGCACCTGTCTGACTCTCCAGTACTGCCTTGCCAGGCTCAGCTGACCCTCCCTATGCCTCCTCTCTTCTTAAACCCCAGGTGTCCCGCCCGTCTTGGCAGCAATGACCCTGGCCTACTCGGTCAACCTGTTTGGCTCCATCACCCACTACGCATCCGGTCAAGCAGCCGTGTTCTACGGCTCTGGCTTCATGTCGTTGCAAGAGGTGCGCTGGAGCTGTTGTCAGGTCATTGCACCACGTTGCCTGACAGTGATGGCTGCCTTGTGGAACAAGGACTCAGAAGTAAGCATCCCCGCATGACTGCTGTAGCTCGCAGCATCCACCTTTCTTTGCCACACCTCCACAAGACACATCTCATCTTTGTAGGTTGTGCATGCAAGCATGCATATATACGTGCTGCTTGTGCAAGACTTGGGGCATGGTGTTAAGGGCGTGTGTTACATTAGGCGGAGGACGATTACTATCTAGTTTAACACATGGGCTAAAGCCTTCATGCCTGCTGCCTCCATTGTAACGCTTTGCAGGTGTTCAAGTTGGGGGCCCTCAACGGCCTGCTGGCTATGATCCTGTGGGGTGGTCTGGGCATGCCTGTATGGAAGATGCTAGGATGGTGGTGAGGAGCAACAGGGGCTTGACTCAGGAGCTTATGACGTGACTGATGGCCATCAAGGGTTGTGCAACAGCCGTGTGCTATTGGCCAGACATCTCATGACTGTGAGAACGTGACAATTGTTTCTAATAAAGCTTAATTGTCAATCGTCAATTGCCATCATTAAGCCAGCAGTGTCTGCGCAAAGCAATCAGCAAAGGATCTCTCTGGAGGTACCTGCATTACAGGCTGTAACTTAACCAGACCACACAAGCAGGAGGGTGTTGTCCCTGTAACTTGGATGGCACGCGCCAACCCTTTTATGATTTATTTTTTGGAACCCTGATCTCAAGAGCTATTGATCGGTATGTGGGATCCAACCAAAAGGGAAGGGGGGGGGGGTGAGGGGGGGAACTGAGCTTTTTGCAGAATTTTCTGTGCCCCTTTTTCATAATTATGGAACTATCATTGGATCTCTGAGCTCAAGCCCTGTCAACTGGCACCTGATGGTGCGCTCTGGATTAAAGGGGGTCTGTGTGCAAGGCTCAGGAGTCAGTGCCACATGCGCATGGGTGTGGGCTCCGGAGGGTGTGGAGGCAAAAGTGCGGCGAACCATGCAAAACCTCCAGAAAAGTGACAAAATACATTGTTTATTGCATGGAGAAGTTAGGAGGCAGTTTGAGAATTTGCAAGCCAGTTTTGGGTGCCTGGCAGGGCAGGTATGACTAGGGATCGGCACCTTTTATATAACAAATCATATAACGTTATAGGTTTCTCAAAATATAACAGTGCTTAATTGGGGTAATTTTCGACCCCTGTCTATCCACATCCTGGTGTGTCTTCAATAATTTTTGAAGTTATGGCAGACGTTATGAAAGGGGGGCTGATTGGATGGAGTTAGACAAGGAGGGTGAGCAGTCCTGCCTGACAGACCGTCTCACACCTGCCTACTTTTTGAAGCTCACGACTGGACTTCCCGGAAGTGGGAGAAGGTTTTCGAGGCCGTGATTAAGGATAGGATAGGATAGGATAGGGTTACATAGCTGTACCTGCCTACAAGGGCAGCTTAGCTGAAGCAAAAGGTGCCTGTAACCAAACCAAACTAAACTTGTGTAAATGTCAACTGAAAGCCTTGAGCTGAGTTCAGAAGTGTCAACTGTAAAAATCACACACACTGTCACTCTAAATGAAACAAGCACGCAAAGCCAAGCACAAAAAACTCCATAAGGCTGTAGTGTCAGGAAAATACACTTTTGCGTTTCCACAAGAAGCACAGAAAGTTTGAGAACAGCATCGCTCTGAAAAAGGTCCAAGAGGCCATAGTAAAAGTGTTATGTTCTGCTTAGCACTTCAGTTCTCAGCATCCACTGTTTAAGATGCAATGCAATGCTTCAGGAAGGGTAACTGCCGATACAGCCTGGTGAGTGCACATGTCAAAGAAGGTATCAACTGCGTTGCCTTGCTTGAATCTCTTCAGCAGATAAGTACCCTCTGTAATCTCTCCAAGACATGGCACGGGGTATGGACGGCCCTTGAGGACCTCCATACACCCCTCCATCATGATACCTCCTATTAGGGACCCATGTTGCTTCTTTTGCTTGCACAGCCTTGTGTGCTCGAACTCGGGTCTCTTGGTCTGCAGTTTGTCCTTGCCTCATGGCTCCTCCAAAGGTACCTGCATGTATGCGTACTGGTGCTGCTGCTCCTGCTGCTGGGGGAGGGCAGTGTTGGTGCTGGACAGGGTTGGGCTCTTGGCTGGTGCGCTTCCGCTTGGTGGGAGTGACTGGGGCTCCGCTTGCTGCAGCTGCTGTCACTCCTGCTGCTGTCGTTCCTGCTGCTGCTGTTTGTGCTGGTGGTGAGGCAGGCGAAGTAGGTGCTTGTGCTGCTGGCCTTGCTGCTGCTGCTGCTGCTGCTGCTGGTGAGGGCGGAGGAGGCTTGAGTAGCTGCTTGAGCTGCTGCCCCAGTCGGCCAGCATTGAGGTGCAGGAAGGGCTCGCCAGGGCTGGGGATGCGGCCAGAAGGCAGGTGCTGGCGGAAGGGGTAGGGAACCAGCTCCCCCTCACCAAGCTTGACCACGATTGCTTTTCCCCTGACTTGCACAACCAGTTTCTCCCCATACCCACACTGTCCTCGGCCCAATTGCTGCAGCTGTATGGCCAGGTCCACCAGCGCATTCTGCAGGCGCGTCTTCTTCTGTACCAGGAGTGCTTGTGCTGCATTGCTGCTGTCGCGGAACCCCGCGTACGCTGCGGGGCCGTGATTAAGCCTGAGTGTGGCACACCCATCAACCAGCTCACAGCCAAGCATAAGGAGGATGTGCTTCACACTGTGGTGCGCTTGAATATATGGGGGCAAGGGTGACATGAGCATGACAGCCGCTGCAGCAAAGAGCTCAGCGAGCTGAACTGGTGGATTGGAACCCCGGCATGGCTGAGGCAGCAGTGTTCTTAATGGTTACAATGGGGTTTGACCTTCAGCCAGGTAGTTTGGCTGCTCGGCCTGCTCAACTGTTCCAACTGCACAAAAAATATCCATGAGTGGGGAAATAAAACGATGAGTGTGATTAGTTTGCTTTCGCAAGAAATGAAAAGCATCCTCAGAGCTAGCTTGAGAGTAGTAGAAAGTGCCTGATTCGTCCAGTAAAAGTCTGTGAGAGGGAAGTCAGAAAATAGCTGTGCATAAGTTCTTAGAACAGAACACACAGAAGCGCAAGAACAAAGGAACACGGCATGCTTTTCATCTTGGAGTCCGCCTTGGTCACACCTATCACAAGCAGATGTGTGCTCCTGCCAAAGTGATGTCAACGGTCTCAACTCTTAAAGTATGAGCATGTAAGCGAAAACGTGCTATGTTTCTTAGCGTGCGCTTGCCTAAATCAAGATGCAAATACCTGGGGACAGAAAAGGGCGCGCCATGAACAGACAAGGGTCTCATAGGAAGTGCCATCCAGTGATGATACTTGGCTACTTTGTTCGTGTGTTCACCATGTTCTGCCAAGGCATCAGCATTCCACACACCTCGCAGCCTTTTTTCTCAGATCAACAACAAACTCATGGCTTTAGGCTGCCCAGACCGAACACAATGAGTAAACACATTGCACCTGTCCAAGCCTGTACATGCAGCCAGAAATTCTGAGGTCCAGCATTTACGGGAAAGACTGCTCATTTCAACATCTGCTTGCAGTACCTTACTGCGTGTAGTGCTGTTGCTGCGCAATAAAGCATTGTAAAACCTAACTGCTGCGCAAAACCAATAAAACTACAAAGGTTCATGTCCACATTTACGCAGTACAGACCAATTAGGAGTGGTGCGCTTACCCCCAGGATACGCTTCAGTAGGCACAGGTGCATAGTTTGCAAAGGACAGTCCATTTCAGCTCCTTTTCTCATAAATCTAGTGCCCCAAATCTGACATGCATACATGCTAGCAGGGAGAGCATTTGCTTTAGTCAGCCAGAGCATGGTATGCGGCCTGTCCGTCAGATGGTGCTCAGATGCGAATTGCCTAATCCGTCTACAACCAGCTAGGAAAGGGGCACATGTACTCAGCACTGGCTTGCAGGTTGCGTTGTTTTGTGAACAGCCTGGGCATGCTCCGTCAGATGGTGCTCAGCATGCCCAAATATCTAAAAGAATCTGCACACGCCAAACGAGCTCCCCCTAACGTGAAAACTGGCACATTATCGCCCCTTGAATTAAAGTGCACAATCTCAGACTCGACAGCATTTATCACCAATCCTTTCCGCTGAGCATACATATGTAGCCTATCTAACATCAGTTGGAGTTCAACTCCAATCAAGTTGATCAGGAAGGTTACTGGAGAGGCACAGATCGTCTGCATACAGCATGTGAGTGACTCGAACGTCCCTAGTGCCTATAATAGCCCCTTGCACATTTGCTGCTAAGCAGTCCACGTGATTGATGTACAAGGAAAAGAACAAGGGGGAAAGTGTCCTTGTGTCTTTTGTGCATGTGTGTTTCAAGCTTGTCTGTCAGGTTGGTGAGGTAGTGAGTTGGAGCAGTGTGGGAGTGACGTGGTTCACCGTCGCGTCCATGTGAGGACTTAAAGGAAAGCCAGTAAAAATTGTAGAAGGGATCCCTGGCATCTGGAAGCACAATGTCCGTGGTTGCCGCGAGTGCTGCAGTGCGTGCGCAGGCGTCAGCCCCCTCATTACCAATAATACCAGCGTGGGCTTTCAGTTTATAGAAATGTATGGTGTGCGAAGAATCCTCTAATACTTTTGAGGTGCCTGGATGAGGCCTACATGAAGGTGGGTCCTCATGCGCATTGGGGTAAAGGTCTGTTTAGAACTCTGAGAGAGGCAGGTTGCACCACCAGTGGCCATGTCAGTGTGCCCTTGTTAGAGCATTACAAAAATGCCTGCTAGTTCAGCCCTGTTGATAGTGTTTGTAGAAATGAAAAAGAAAAACTATGCAGGCAGTGAAGGCACTCCCCGGATCAATTAAGGAAAAGAGGATACCTAGGGCCGAGGCACCGTGTATCCCCTTCACCAAGAAAAACATGAAAGAAGTCAATGGGGATCAGGAGGGTTACTAGCAATAGCCCGTGCCTGATTTTGGCGATGAGAGCTGAAAGAAGTCTTCTCAAGAGCGCGTCTGGTGCTAACAAGTTTATATGCGTACTGAACAGAATGAGCATGAAGCTCCAGAGCAAGCCTGGTGGCTGTATGAGTGTCAAGACCAAGCTCTTTAAGAGGCTCCAGAGTGTGGAGGGTGTAGATGACCCCGCCCACACCTAACAGAATGGTATGGAGGGTGACTTGAGCTGAGGCCCTCGAAAGATGGCTACATAGGTCGTGGTGCTGATGCTTGGAGGCCTCCAGCTGATTCTTGGGCCTGGTGTCTCCACAGTATTTGACCTCCACAAGATGGACGTGCCTCTGTTCTGGAAGGAGCCGACTAGGGTGGCGGGCCTTGGACGGAGGTGGAGTGGCTGTGGCTGGCGCTGAGCGTTCCCTGTTGCCTCCGTGCCCCCCTCTGCTTCTCGATGGATACCAGGAATGGGTCCTCGGCACTCTTTTTGTTGGAACAACTAAGTTTGCATCTGGGCGGCTAGAAGTGAGCCTTTGTTTGTCAGGGAAACGACGAGGGAAAATGTATTTGGGAAGGGTTCCATTTGTTGAGTGTTCAGGGATCTGTAGGTCCTGTAAAGCGAGGCGATCTGCGCTGCCAATGTCCATGGAGGTAAAAAGAAAAGAAAAAAAAAGAAAAGTCTACGCCAGCCAAGAGGCCGCGTCCATGGAGGTAAGGCCTGCCCCAAGGGGGCCTTTACTAATACCTTTAAGAAGGATTCTGCTAGCAAGTTTATGGCGTTCAGTTACCATGTTCGATATGGTGGAATGCTTACATCCTGAAAGAATGTGGAGGGCACTGGTGGAAATATTGAAGCGTACCGCATGCTTTTGATTGAAGAGTGTGCGGTAGTTGAAAATATTCCGTTTCATTTTGAAAGGAAGCGTTAGCATGGTCCAGAAGGCAAGGCATGGTCCAGAAGGCTGTTTGTAGGTCCATGTTCATTGGTTTTTATGTGTAATTGTAGCTGTCTTTATGTGTGATTGTAGCTGACTCGGTGAGGCCCTAGCTAGCTTGCTAGTTTGGGGACCTTTCCTTAATGCACGCAGCTGGACCTGGCTTGCGTAGTCTTTTCTTTTCAATTTTTTTGTAGCTGTTGGGATGATTGCGTAACATCTCTGCTCAGCTTGTAAACACCTGAGCCAATTCATGGTGGAAGATCATCTTTGTGTTGAATGACACTGCCATCTATGTGAGTGATTTTGCTCAAGTTCTTGCTTGGCAGGTTTGGAGGCCCTCCCGGGGATGATTGCACTGCGTGGCGTAGGAGTTGGAACATGATCTCGTCATCATGAAGAGGATGGCAGAAGGGGTAGCCACAATAGCACACACAAAGGGCGTCAGTGCACGCCCCAAAGACCTGGTCGCGGCAGCTTGTGCTGAAGTAGGTGTTGTAGGTACAGCCAAGGGGGCACAAGCAGGGCAGTCCCAGTGCTCATCAGGCTTGCTCGATTCCCGGTCCTGCAGCGAGCATAATTTGATGTCTATGAGGCAGCCCCAGTGGTATGTGCAAAGGCAGGTGTCACAGGTGGGCATGTCATCGTAGCATTGGGATTCATAAGTGTATTCTTTGCTCACTGGGCTCCAGCAAAGTTGGCAGCACGGGTCCTCTGCCAGCCTTCTGGGTATGTGTTTTGAGGAAGCCAATTTAAGCCCATCATTTTGGATGATGGGTCAGGCCCGCTTTTCAATGGTGACAGGGTGCCATTGAACTTCGTATTGAGTTTGCTGTCTTTCCTGGGAGGATCTCTTGGACTTCCGTAGATGTTGCCAGCCCAATATACGTTGAATGACATGATCATATCGGAAGATTGTGTTGCTCACTTGCACTGTGCTCAATTCAGCAGCCTTGGTCTGCTTACAGTTCCAAAGCCATTGGGCAGGATCAGTGCCTGGTGTGTTAGGTAGTAAGGGGCACGGGGTTAAATTGGGTTGTGTGTGGTATTCTAGGAGTGTTTTTGCGTCTTGGCTCCCTTTGGGCCTCCTGCCCCCGGCTTGTGGGGTCTGGGTGGGGTCCAGGGATAGGACCTGTATAAGGGGCGTTGAAAGGACTTGTGTATGGACACAAGTGCCTCATGCAATCGTTGGCGGTCCTTTAGTACGGGAGTTATGCCTTTTACGGGTACGTCTCTCTTGGGTATCGTGTGCTTCTGTATGCGTTTTATTGTAAGGAGGTTGGTTGTCCTGGCTGTGGAAGAGAGCATTTTCTACGTCCATGTCCTAAGTCTTAAAGAGGAGGTTGCTGTAGGTCCTGGAGTCAGCGTGCACGGGTTTGCTAGGGAATGAGTCCCGTTGAGTGGATAATTTGAGGGGGGGAGAGCATACTCTGAGCAAATTTTTGACCAGTTCCAGCTGCTTGCTGGTGTGTGTTCCGCTTTGATCACCTTTGCAAACATTGTATTGTTAATGCAGCATGATTCTGAAGTTTAGTGGACGAGCTGTCTTGTCTCTATATGATGGCGTTGATGAGATCAAGTGTCAGATTGTGGGAGTTGAGAGTATGGGAGGGCTTGTTTAAGGCCACGATGTGTCTGTTCCTAACTTTGCGGCCAATCATGAATGTGAGTTTGTTTCTGTCAATGACATGGGTGAGGTTGTCATTTAGCAGAGAAGAGAGGCTGGTGATGCCCAGTTACATGAAAGGGTAAGCGCAGTGGCAGGCTAGGGTCTTCAGGGTGGGTTGCACTGGCATTGAGAGCGCATTCAA